>LMYD01000621.1:0-58194 GCA_001630595.1 Pseudogymnoascus sp. BL308
GTTAGCAGGTTAGCAGCCTAGCAGTTTAGGAGACTAGCAGATTAGCAGGGGGGTGGGGAGGGTGGGATGTTAGATGGAAGTGGCTTGGGCTTGAGGATGAGCGAGGGGGCGAGAGAGCGAGGAAGCGACGAAGCCAGGGAGGGGAGAAGGAGAAGGAGCAACGCAAGCAAGCTCTTCGACAGCACCGACCACCGACCACCACCGACAACAGAATGTCCCCAGTACGGTCCTGCAGGTGCTTCCCAGTATGGGGTCGGAAGGTACTGGTACGGCAAGTGCGGGAGTGTAAAGTCAGTGCATACGGAGTCTGAGAGTAGGTATCGACAGTATCGACAAACTACAACACAGTACTTGCAGTACTTGCGGTACTCTTACATTCAAAAATCATTCCCTCGCTCACTCACTCGCTCGCCGCTTCTCTCGTTGTCTCTCTTTGTCTCTCTGGACCCCCTTCGGTCTCAGCCGAGACGTCAACGTACACGCTTCGGACGTCGTAGCAAGGCGCCGCGGGAAATCATCGCGGGTGCCCAAGTGGGAATCGATGAAGATCCCCCAGCCCCAGCCCCAGCCCCAGCCCCAGCCCCAGACCCAGCGGAGATGTGTTGGTGGCGATGGGAATCTCCAGTACTGTATGGAGTATTTTTGCGGGAACAACACCCAAGACGCCGGGACGCACTCTCAAAAGTGATTCAGGCACATTACCACCGCCGAGAGTTTTACCTTTACCAGCGAGTGCAGAGTACTCACTCCACGGAGAACTATATTGTGCCTGGTCAGGGTGCAGCAGTATCGTGATATCGGAGTATACTACCAGATAGTGAGTATACCACCAGATAGTATCGTCTATCCTCGACTACTCTCCATGCAATTTACGGCATCGGCCGCACACCCCGACACCCTACTCTACTCTACTCTACTCTACTCTACGGAATACCCTTCTCTGCTTAGTATATACGCACGCACGTACGGCAATAAATCACCGAAGTATTATCGCCCTCTGCGCCGCACAATATGTACGAAGAAAGCATGGACTCTCACTTCCCTCCCCTACCCTTACCCATACCCATACCCTTACCCTTTCCTTCCCTTCAGCCATCCCCCTTGGGCGTTGTCGCAAAAAACCGCAGGGAAGAAAGGGGTGTTCATAAATGGCACAGCTCCAATCCTATTGGCTACACACAGCAGGGAAACCTGGAGAATGTGGAGATGTGTTTTGTACATGTATTTTGTACATGCTTTAGCGAGTCCTCCTGCGCCTTTGGCCCGCTCAGACCAGGCAACTCCTATGTACCCCGGTACAGTGCCTTGCATGCCGCTACGCCGTGATCGACCTAGTACCATGACGCCCCGGCCAAACCCATCCCCGCCTCCGTCCATTGTCGGCGGCAACATCGGCTTGAGTATTTGCTGTACTCCGCCCTACTCGTCCCCCTTCACACACTCCAAGGGCCTGTGGTTATTAAGTTGCTTTATTAATGCCTCGCCGCCCTTCAGTAAGCCGATTTACCTCTGCTCCTACTCGAGTATGAGGATGAGTGCTGATATGCATCTTGGCATGGGCAGAGAAGACTAGAGCGGAGACACTTCCGGCTCCCCAGTGTTCTTACCGCAGAATACCCGTACAAGTACCCATTTGTAAGGTCTTCTGGCATTTGGCATCCGGCACAACTCAATGCAGAACACACGCCGTACTCTGAACTATTCCGTGTTTCATTTGAAGCAATATATATGTAGTGGAGTGCCCGGCGCAGAGTGCTTCTGCCTGAGTACCTGCCAATAACTAGTCCTGTTGTATTACATAAGGTGGCTGCCGTCTCGTTGCTCCCTCCAAGGTACGGAGCACAAGGTACCAATCTCTTGGCTCCGCGCAAAATGAGCTAGTCTCCATGTAGCCGATAGAGTATGGCGAGATACCGCGCCCTCGGCACTTTACCGCAGTAGTCGTGTCGTGTGGTCGTCCAACACGAATCCGCTTCACCACAGCCTTGCCCCTCTCTCCATCCCCAGCGCTGAACGACCCAGCTACGAATGCGGCCCGCCACTCTTTAACACATACACGGCAATGGCTCCCTCGAAGGCACGCGCCGCGCCAGACGATTCGAGGTCTGAGGCCTCCAGCACCAGAGAGAGGCATGGAGGTTCAGGCCATGGCACGACCACCAAGGGCCGACGAGGTGGAACTGGCGCAGCCTCCAGCTCTTTACGAGATGTGACGACAGCTGGCTCAGCAGCGGCGGGCGTGACATCTGCCCCGAATGGAGCTGCCCAGGAAACCAATGTGGGGGTAAGTTGCCTCCTGTTCTTGTTCGCGATGAGAGCTCGAGTGCTGATACTCCCCAGATGCAATGGTCGACTCTAGACCCAGAAACCCTACAAGCATATAGCCACGCCTATGAACTGAAGACTCCCCCGGCCTTTATCAGCGATTATAATCAACTCCTGCTTACGGGCCCCGGCATCGGTCGCTTTTCGCCTACCATGGCGCGCCGAAGAGAAAAGCGCAGACAGAGCAAGGACCAGCTGTCGAATACGGTCCGAAAACACTTCAATGGCTTGGGTATACAGGAGAACGAGGCCATTGTCGAGTTTTTATACAAGGTGAAGTGGCAGGGTAAGTTGCAATTTGCTTCCAGAGAGGCCTGAGCTGATAAGCGTCCAGACAAAAACTTTCGCATGCGATTTGCACCAAACAAACCAAGATGAACAACGGCAATGCCGCGAATACCCAACCCCTCAATTAGGGACCCCATTGATTTTATATTGCGTGTATACTAGAATGTACTTTAGAAGGAGGCATAATAGCTGCGGATTTGCAGCGGCGCCATTGGAATTGGCCGCTGTCGGAATGGCGTCTGGTGTTGGTTGTGATAAGCTGGCTGTCTGCGGGCCATACTGGCTGTACATTCTATACTTTTTTAAACAGACTTATGTAGTAAACAATAGCATTACTCTTGACATGACAGAATCTAATTGTATCATATACTCCATTTTGTTCCTTGATATGTTCACAGGCACCGATGATGTATGATCAACCTTGGGAGGTTTTGGGGTGCATCTCGATAACGATAATTCCGAGGCTCCACAGTAACATCCAGCCAATCCCGTACAGCCGAAAAAAAAGGGCGACATTCGGGACCTCGACTTGGACAATTCAATACTTTTACTGTCTCTTCAAGTTGAGTTTTGGCATTCCGCTACACATTAATATCCCATATATACGCGCCATTTTTTAATAAGACTTTTGAGAACCTACCCGAGGCGGGATCCTTGAATGCGCGGCAACTTTTTGATTTCACTCGGCTCCTGGGCATCATCATGAACTCGGGCACATCCAGCCTCTTGAAGAAGGCTCCTATTTCAATCCGATACCGCGCCTCCAGCCGCGTGTGCAGGCGATCACGATACCCAGATGCAGCACTTGACAAGGCCGTCGTACGCTCCTATGCCACCTGCACTGCCAGGCAGAATGCCCGGAGGGACTTGGCAGCTTCAGCCAACGCCCGCCTGAGGTCATCGCCAAGAAGGGTTCGTTGACAGCTATGGTATTTGAAGCATCGTGAACTTTTCTAACATGCAACTATAGGCGTTCCACGCATCGCGCAACCTTCAGGCGACGAAGAACCCATACGGAGTTCTCGGGGTAGGCAAGGATGCCTCGGCCTCTGATATAAAGAAGGCCTATTATGGATTGGCTAAGAAGTTCCACCCCGATACGAATAAAGACCCCACCGCGAAAGATAAATTCGCCGAAGCGCAGTCTGCTTATGAGGTACTATCCGACCCGAAGAAGAAGGAGTCGTATGACATGTATGGTGAAGCTGCGTTCAACCAAGGCGGCGGTCCCAGCCCTGGGGGAGATCCTTTCGGAGGCGCAGGCAGCCCATTTGGGGGTGGATTTGGCGGCTTTGGTGGTGGGGGAGGAGGATTCGGTGGCGCTGGGGGCTTTGGGGCGGATTTCTCCTTCGACGATCTGTTCAAGGCCTTTGGTGGACAAGCTGGAAAGAGAGGGGGGCGACAGGGACGCGGCTCGCCGTTTTCCCAGGAGGAAGTTCTCGTTGGCGACAACATCGAGGTGCAGGCCAGCATATCCTTTATGGAAGCAGCCAAGGGAGCTACGAAGACAATACCTATTACGCCCATGACGACCTGCAAGACGTGCTCTGGGAATGGATTGAAGGCTGGCACGAAGCGCACCGAGTGCAAGTCTTGTGATGGAACGGGAACGCGGGTTCACTTCATGCAGGGAGGTTTCCAGATGGCCTCGACGTGCGGCTCCTGTGGTGGGGCGGGTGTTACGATACCCCGAGGATCAGAGTGCGGGACTTGCGCTGGCGATGGAGTTGTTCGCGAGCGCAAGACGATAAATGTTGACATACCTGGTGGTATTGAAGACGGAATGAGGCTCCGCCTCGACAAGGAGGGTGATGCGCCGGTCACAGGCGCTGCCGCACCTCCTGGAGCGAGAGCTATTCCCGGTGACCTGTACGTCCACGTTCGGGTTGCTTCCGATCCGAAATTCAGCCGATCTGGGTCCGACGTCCTGTATACCGCGACTATACCCCTAACCACTGCCCTGCTTGGTGGTGAAGTACGAATCCCGACTCTGGATGGACACGTTGATGTCAAGGTTGCTACAGGAACTGGGGTAGGCGACAAGATTACCCTCAGCGGCATGGGTATGAAGAAGCTCAATGCACGTAGGGCTGGCAATGGAGATCTCAAGGTTGAGTTCAAGGTTGCGGTGCCGAAATACCTCAGCGCGAAACAGCGAACTATCCTGGAGATTCTCGCGGATGAGATGGGTGATAAGACGGCGAAGCGGGTTATGAATGTCAACAGCTCCAAGTAAGTTCCTGATACACTCCTGGACGTGACCTAGCTGACATTATAGGTCGTCCGAAACCGAATCTTCCCAGAAGAATGAAGGGTTCCTCAAGTCGATTTGGCACAAGTTGACCGACAAACCCACCGAGCCCAGCAGCACCACTGCGACTGATTCGAAGGATGCCAAACCCAAAGACGGCCCTAAAGATGCCTCCAAAGACGGAAGCGCTCAAGAAAAAGACGGAAAGTCGCCCAAGTAGGCGTCTGATTCCGGGTTGTGAGATGGCTCACCGCCAGCTGCGTTCTACGACTTCAGGTCTTAGGCAGCCCTAGTTACGTGCCAGAGTCATTGGCTGGTCGGGCATGAAAGCCCACCTGGCACGCTTTCTTGGTCAAGATGATGGTTTTGCGGCCGTACAAGTCGCACCCAATCATTCTATTGTATTAACTTGTATATAACAACGTATGTATATCATGTAGCAAAACTAGACGGACACTCCTAGAAATCACCACCAAATATATTTTATCAAGTAAAACATTGCGGAATGAATCATCGTGTGGTTGGGTTGACATCCCAGAAAACCCCCCTGATATTTTCTCAATCCAACCCCACCTGGTCATACGGGCAAGGCTTGTTTCCCAGTGTGATTGCGATGCTGGTAGTTCGAGGCGGATGCACCCAATCGTATGCTGTGTCAGCTCCAAGACAGTAATCACAACCCATCACTTTGCATGAGTGCCACTTTGATATCTATTGGAATTACCCGTGAATGTGATTCTGGACAGTAGAATATGGCGCAAATATACCCCTTAGCAGGATGCCCGGGTGGTGCATTCATGGTGCATACACTACTACACACATGCTGTTCAAGTGTAAACGGCGATACATATGTGGAGTTATTATGTACGGCATACAAGGAGATTATACTTTCTTTTTTGGCATAAATCATTACTCGTGCCCAATCAGCTAGTTTTTACAGTGGCTGGCAATATTACTTGGCTGTCATGGTGGTTTTAGGAATGTTGTAGGTTTTAGAGTGCCTATGACGAGATTCGCTGGCAGCCGCAGCGCCAAACCACCAAAAACCCGATAGCAATCGATATTGGCTCCATCCACACCCCCTCCCTCCCCCCCACCCCCGGTTCCCCAAAACCACACTCTCGGCCAGCCACAATAAAGTCCGTACAGTCAAAGCCTTCAACATCCTCGATTCCGTATCCCAAGGCGACATTGCTGCCTCATCCATCGCTGCGTTGTTCGTGTCGGGTTTCGACCTACTCAATCCCTCCCCGCAGACGTGGCCCAGGCCCTCCCACGACAGCTTCCCGGCCCCCACCGCCAGCAAACAGCTGAAGTCGATAAGCACCAAGCTAAGGACTGGCTACATCAATCGTCGACTATCCGCTCACCGTCGACCGACTTATGCTGCTTGCATAGTCTCGTGCCTGAGGGGAGCCCACCTAGCCGCGGAGGCAGATGCTGGGGCCAAGCGCGAATTAAATCATAACCGTCATCACCGGCTCCGGCTGTAGCTGACGTCCACTCTCACCTGCGGGTCACAACATTTGAGGAGTAGGGCGAGCGCCACCCCGAGCAAGCACGATGGCTTCGTCGCCCATGATCTCAGCTCCACTAAAGGCTACGAATGAAATAGATTGGGTGCCGCCGTTGAAGGATTACATCCGTCAGACCTATGGCGATGACCCGGAGAGATATGCGGAAGAATGCGCCACGCTGAATCGCCTGCGACAGGATATGAGAGGTGCTGGGAAGGACAGTGCTGCAGGAAGGGACCTACTATACAGATATTATGGCCAGTTGGAGCTGTTGGACCTTCGATTCCCTGTGGACGAAAACCACATCAAGATATCGTTCACTTGGTATGTTGCGCAAAGGGTCCCAATATATCCATTTCTAACATTGTAATTACAGGTTTGATGCGTTCACCCACAAGCCGACCTCCCAATACTCTCTGGCATACGAAAAGGCATCCATTATTTTTAACATATCTGCTGTGCTCTCATGCCACGCAGCGAACCAGTCCCGGTCTGAGGATACGGGGCTGAAAACGGCATATCACTCTTTCCAGGCATCCGCGGGGATGTTCACATATATAAACGAGAACTTCCTCCACGCGCCATCTACGGATCTCAGTAGGGACACTGTGAAGACGCTTATACAGATTATGCTTGCACAGGGGCAAGAGGTATTCCTGGAAAAACAAATCGCGGATGGTAAGAAAGTAGGCCTGTTGGCCAAGCTCGCAAGCCAGGCTGGCTATTTATACTCTCAGGCGGTGGAGGGCGTTCAGGAGAATGTGAATAAGGCCATTTTTGAGAAGGTTTGGCTTCTTGTCACACAGGTATGTTATCACAGCGAATATACATAGGCTCTGTGGAACAGAGGCTCTTGCCAGTATGATGCTAACACAGAAGTAGATCAAATCTCATTATATGGCTTCTCTTGCTCAATATTATCAGGCTCTAGCAGATGATGACGCCAATTCCCACGGTACCGCGATTGCAAGACTTCAGATGGCAGAAACCATGGCCAAGGACGCACAGCGGGCATCGAATAGCTTCCCTAATAACGTACCAGCGAACTCGAATCTGAGCTCTGAAACAGGTTCTAGCTTGGTGGAGATAACCAAACGCCACCTCACAACCGTTCAGGAGAAACTGGAGGGACTGATAAAGGACAACGACTATATTTATCACCAGACAGTGCCAGCGGAGGCAGGTCTGACGGCTATTCTAAAGCTCCCTGCGGCAAAAGCAATACCCGTGAGCGAGTTGTACGCAGGCCAAGATATCCAGCGCATCACCGGTCCGGACATATTCGCAAAGATAATACCAATGTCTGTCACAGAGTCCGCCAGTCTGTACGACGAAGAAAAAGCCAAGATGGTTCGTGCAGAGACAGAGCGAGTCGAAATCGCCAACTCAGAGATGGCTGCGAGCCTAGACTACCTTCGACTACCGGGCGCCTTGCAGGTTATCAAGGGTGGCTTTGATAATGAAGTGTTCTCGGACGATGAATTCAAGGGGTGGTGCGACGAGCTTGCTGGCCATGAGCCATATGGTGGAACTTTTGACTACCTAACTAGTAGTAGAGAATCCATAACGGCGGTGCTGGAGAAGAGCACAAAGCAGCTTGACATGGAAGAAAGTGTCTGCGAGAAGATGCGATCCAAATACGAAGGAGAGTGGACTCAGCAACCAAGTTCGCGATTGACTCTAACGCTAAGAGATGATATCAAAAACTACCGCGATGCTTTGGAGGAAGCGGGAAGGAGCGACAATATTTTATATTCCAAGATGCGACAAAACGAGGTTGACTTTGATGAGATGAGGTCGGCGGGTGAAACTGGCGAGGCTGATGTGCTCTTCCAGAGAGCATTGATCAAAGTAGGCGGCAAGAGAAATAATTCTGGCAGCCCAGCATCCGGGGGGCTAGAGGGCAATCTTCTGGACGCCGATTTCGCAGATGACGACCTCAGTGTAATGGATCAAGTCACGAGGGTGGAAGATGTATTGAAGAAGCTCAACCTAATTAAGCGGGAACGAGGCCAGGTTCTAAAAGATCTAAAGGAGAAGGTACGTAATATCCCTAGCCACGGAGAGACGAGAGTTGACACTGTTTTAGGCACACAACGACGATATCTCACAAGTCCTTATTCTCAATAAAAAGGCTGTTTCGACTCATGAGACGCAGCTCTTCAAATCAGAACTGGAAAAGTTCAGACCGTATCAGACACGACTTCTCCAAGCAAACCACAAACAATCATCCCTAATGAAAGAACTCACGACCAACTTCAATAGCCTCTTGCAAGACAAGAGAGTCCGATCCGAGCAAAGCAAATACGAGGCCATTACGAGGCAAAGAAGCACTGTTCTCGCCAAGTACAAACGAGTATACCAGGAGTTCTTGGAGCTGGAAACCGGCCTCAGTGACGCCCAGACGTGGTATAAGGAAATGAAAGATACGGTAAACAGTCTTGAGAAGAATGTTGAAACTTTTGTCAACAACCGCCGATCGGAGGGAGCGCAGCTTCTACATCAGATTGAGCATGACAGGGCTGCCAATGCCGGTGGACAGCAGGACAGGGAGCGTGAACGTTTGAGAGGGCTGATGGAGAGGATGTCGATGGACCCATCAACATCCCCGTCCAACGCGAATCCCCCCTCATCTAGAGGCCAACAGCCATCCATCTCACCCTCCGCACACTACCCACCAACGAACTTTGCCGGCCAATATCAAGTCCCGTCGGCGACTCCTCCACTGCAAGCACAGCCGGCATTCCCGAAATACAGCAGTCCACCGCCAGGAAACTATTATCAGCAAAGTGGGCAGAGGACTGATCAATACGGTAATCAAGGATCCAGGCCGGGATCGCAGGTTCAGCAGGGTGGTTACGATCCAAGTTCATTTGCTCGCCGTGAATACAATCAACAACCCACGTCGCCTCCCCCTACCCAACAGCACTTCTCCCCCAATCAATACCAGTATCAGCAACATCACACTGCGCAGCAACCGATGCAGCAGCAACAATTCGTCCCCGCTGGCTACGTCCCGCCTCCACCGCCACCAGGGCCACCTCCTCTTGGTCCTCAACAGACGTTTTCTCCGCCGGGGGGTGTGTATCAACAGGGTAACGGCCGAGATGGTTATCCTGCTGCTCAGTCCAGGATGAGCCAGCAGTCCGGTGCACAGGATCCATGGGCGGGGCTGAATTCGTGGAAATAGGTTAGATTACGTGATAAATACAAAGCTGCATTTAATTGTTCAAGAGGTAAAATCGTGTGTTCTGCATTGGTAAAATGAATGTTCTTGGTAAGTAACAAATAATCCCAGCGACCAGACATAATTACACATATATGTATAATTTATCTATATAGTAGCTCTCAAATGGGAAACTGTAAACCAGATGTTCAATATTTGGGCCCTGCCTTCAATTCGGCCGATGCGGAGGAATGCAGGTGGTGACTGGCGGGTGCTTCGGGTCGGGGAGCTCCTAAACTAGCCCCAATCTGTACAAGCGCCGATCGGGATTAGTGATTGGAAATTCAAAAAGAAACCATTCGATGACACCTCGCGCGTGCCTTGGGGATTGGTAGCCCGCTTCTTCAATTAATTTTCCATATTCGCATATTCGCATATTCGCATTATCTTTTTATTTTATTTTGTTCCGTGACCCTGCTGGACTGGAGGCGCCGTTTACGAGGTCCTAAAAGAGTCAACCTGATCGCAAGCGCCTTGTTCTCGACCGCGATTGCATTCGGCTGAGTATGCTATACAGCCAAAACCTGCCATGGCGGCCTGCGCTTCGAAATGTATACAGGATAACATCACAGCATAGCAGAGCCGGGGCCCTGCGGCCGTACTCGGGCAGTCGGCAGCTGTCACATAATGGGTCACAGTTGATGTCCTCGCGGAGGCACGCCGTACCCCTCGTGAGCCGAGGTTCGGCGTCGACATTCACAACCTTCTCCCGTCTCCTCAAAGAGTCCTCAGACGACCCGAAAGATATATCTCCCGAAGAGGTCGCCGCTCGGGCAGCTAAGGAGAAGGCAGAACTGGAACGGAAGAAGGAGCGCGAAGAGGTGGCGGAGACAAAGACCAAAGGCGCCGATTCGTCATCGCCCGCCGGTGCATCAGGGGGAAGTCCGGCCGATGCGAAGGGAAGCAGTGCAACTAGCGGCGGCGGCGAACAATCCGGAGGCGATGGCGGCCGCAAAGGTCGCAAGTCTGCGAACGAACGAGCCCTACAGAAACCGACGGTTCCCGAAATATACCCCCAGGTTATGGCTATTCCGATCGCCAAGAGGCCGCTGTTCCCTGGGTTCTACAAGGCAGTCACTATAAGGGATCCGAATGTTGCAGCGGCGATTCAAGATATGATAAAGCGGGGACAACCTTATATCGGTGCATTCCTCTTCAAGGATGAAAACGCGGACAAGGACATCATCGAGAACATGGATGATGTGCACGACGTCGGAGTCTTTGCCCAAATCACCAGCGCATTCCCCGTGCATGGCGAGCCCGATGCCCTGACGGCTGTTTTATACCCACACCGAAGGATCAGAATATCGACATTGGTAACACCAGACCGCCCCGGTACTGATGCCAAGGTCGCTGGAGAGCAACCTCCGGTTTCGGAACCTATTATCCCAGATGTTATACCAGCAAAGCCAGATGCGGCCGCCGAACCTTCCCAGAAGAAGGGCGATGCCATCGCGAGTTTCGAAGAGATACCCCTTGAGTCGAAGTCCGTCGATGAATCCGCAGTCCAATATGAGCCGACCGCATTTCTACGAAAGTACCCGGTCAGCCTTGTCAATGTCGAAAACCTCGTCGAAGAGCCCCACGACGCCAAAAGCCCTATTATTCGCGCTGTGACCAACGAGATTGTCAATGTATTCAAGGAGGTCGCAAGTCTCAACAGCTTGTTCCGGGACCAAATATCCACATTCTCCATGAGCCAATCTGCAGGGAATGTCATGCAAGAACCTGCTAAACTTGCCGATTTCGCCGCTGCCGTGTCATCGGGCGAGGTTGCTGAGCTCCAGGACGTGCTCGAAACACTGAACATCGAGGAGCGCCTGCAGAAGGCCCTCGTTGTGCTCAAAAAGGAGTTAATGAACGCTCAATTACAATCTAAAATCTCCAAGGATGTGGAGAACAAGATCCAAAAGCGCCAACGAGAATACTGGTTGATGGAGCAGATGAAGGGGATCAGAAGGGAACTTGGAATTGAATCCGATGGGAAAGATAAGCTCGTCGAGAAGTTCAAGGACAAGGCTTCGAAACTGGCAATGCCAGAGGCGGTCAAGAAGGTGTTTGATGAGGAGCTTAACAAGCTGGCCCATCTTGAGCCTGCTGCATCCGAATTTAACGTCACACGAAACTACCTGGATTGGCTCACCCAAATTCCATGGGGTCAACGTAGCGCTGAGAATTTCGGCATCAAGAACGCCATGACTGTCCTCGACGAGGACCATTATGGCCTAAAGGATGTGAAGGATAGAATTCTAGAGTTTATTGCCGTTGGCAAGCTTAGAGGAACCGTGGAAGGAAAAATCCTTTGCTTTGTTGGGCCTCCTGGTGTTGGAAAGACGAGCATAGGAAAGTCTATTGCGAGGGCCTTGAATAGGCAGTATTACAGATTCAGTGTCGGTGGACTGACAGATGTTGCTGAGATCAAGGGTCACAGGCGTACATACGTTGGGGCATTACCCGGACGCATAATCCAGGCGTTGAAGAAATGCCAAACGGAGAACCCATTGATATTAATTGATGAGATCGACAAGATTGGCAGAGGACATCAGGGAGATCCTGCATCGGCGCTACTGGAGTTACTTGATCCGGAGCAAAACAGCTCATTCTTGGATCACTACATGGATGTGCCGGTTGACCTTTCCAAGGTGCTCTTTGTATGCACCGCAAACATGACCGATACGATTCCACGCCCACTGCTCGACAGGATGGAGATGATCGAGCTATCTGGATACGTCTCCGACGAGAAGATGGCTATCGCACAACGATACCTCGGCCCTGCTGCCAAGGAGCTTGCAGGCCTGAAGGATGTTGATGTCGACCTCAGCAAAGAAGCTATCGAAGAGCTCATCAAATCATACTGCCGTGAATCCGGAGTTCGCAACCTGAAGAAGCAGATCGAGAAGGTGTACCGGAAATCGGCACTGAAGATCGTTCAGGATCTGGGAGAAACTGCTCTTCCCGAAGAAGAGGCTCTTACTGAGGAGGGCAAGGCAGCCCTGGAGGCCTCTAAGAAGGATACGACGGACACAGTGGAGACTTCGGGCAACATTGAGAAGGAAACAACTGAGGTGCCTCGTGTCAGCCTAGCGGTCCCCGAGAGTGTTCATGTCACAATCGACAAGGAGAACCTTAAGGACTACGTTGGAGCTCCGGTCTTTACATCGGATAGACTCTACGATATTACACCACCAGGAGTTGCCATGGGTCTCGCGTGGACACAGATGGGCGGTGCTGCGTTGTACGTTGAGTCGATCCTGGAGAGTGCATTAAATTCGGAGTCTCGACCTGGGTTGGCCACTACAGGTAACCTGAAGGCCGTCATGAAGGAGTCCACCACAATCGCCTATTCGTTCGCGAAATCGGTTATGGCGAAGAAGTTCCCAGAAAATCACTTTTTCGACAAGGCGAAGTTACATTTACATTGTCCTGAGGGCGCCGTTCAAAAGGATGGCCCATCGGCTGGTATCACGATGGCATCTTCCATGTTGTCCTTGGCCTTGGACACACCGTTGGATCCAACGATTGCCATGACAGGTGAACTTACGGTCACCGGAAAGGTACTGAGAATCGGTGGCCTCCGCGAGAAGACCGTAGCCGCACGCCGTGCTGGATCGAAGACGATTGTATTCCCCCATGACAACTTGTCTGACTGGCTGGAACTTCCAGAGGTAAGCATTGTTCCTTTACCTTCACCAACCGGCCAGAGCTAATATGACTACAGAATATCAAAGAAGGAATTGAAGGGCACCCTGCGAAGTGGTACTCGGATGTCTTCAGCCTGGTGTTCCCGAACGTCGACGTTGAGAAAGCGAACAACCTTTGGAAGAAGCAGCTAGCTAAACCAAAGAAGGAGGACAACGGTGAAGAGTCGGGGGATGATGATTGAACGAGGGATCTTCGATGATCGGACCAAAGTCCTCTCGATGGACAAATTTGGCGCATGGAAATTGGCGCCTATCGGCTTCGGCGTGGTAGCGTCGCGGACTCAGCACGAGTACCCCCTCACCTCTTGGAGTTGCATATATCTGGCGTGGGTAACATTTCTGTAATATACTGGTGTATTATCTAGACCATTAGAACGGGGTTGGGTGACCAGTCAACCACAGCTGGTTATCCATTTCGCTATGTAAAAAGACATACTATCTGTGCAATCTGTGCAATCCGTGCAATCCGTGCGTCTTACCACAAAATCCCGCGCTCCACAGCTTTTCTTGACCCAGACGGAGCGTGTTGAAGTGATGTGGAGATGATCAGGTGGGTTCAATGCAAGAAGTAAGTCAGACTCCCGAATTTGCGAGGCGAATCGTTCTCTGTAGCGTGGTTGGTTCCGGGTTCACGGGGACGATGAGCCTTGTCATGCACGTACAGCGCAGCACGACTCTAGGGTTAACAACACGTCAAACAATGGTGGAAGACGAAAGCCTCGCTGGGGAGTACACTGCATCAACATCGCTGCCCAATACTCCCAGGTATGAGCTGTCCAATGAAAAAAATTAATTTCCTCATGAGAGCAAATTTCCGCGTGTCCTGCCGCTGAGGGTTCGGTAATCTGGGTACGTCGTGGCATTCACAGGGTAATAAATTAGGAGCATGGTTCTACGCATGGCCCTAGATTGAGTGATAGAAAACGGGGCGGAAGGAGAAGCCGCGCGCCATTTTTCTACCCGGAGGATATCCTGGGTGAGCATTTTTTTGAATATTTTTTGGTTACAGGTTGTTTCATACTGTGGGTGGACTGGAGCGTTGGCGTCTTGGTGTCGATCGACCTGTCGATATCAATGTGACCTGACGAGGCAGAGAATGGGAGAATGGCACACAGATGCAGTTATGTCTGGATGAGGAAGCACGCCGTCTAGAAGGGTAACCGAGGAAAGAAGAAGGAAAACGAGGTATTATTGTATACACGTCCGTGACACGAGGCATTGGTGAAGAAAGGACAGAGCCGCCGAGATGAGGCTTGAGACCGAGAACGGCCGGGAGACGTGGCAAGCTGGGGGCTATGGAGCATTGCGGGTCTTGGAGCGGTTAGTAGGTACTGGATGTATGAATGATACCACTTACCGTTCTCCCAAACGGGGATGATGATGCCCAAAGGGACGAGGAAAAGCAAGACGGCGGAGTTGGATACTCGAGTGGGTAAGATCCCCAGAGCGCGGTGATCCCCAGAGCAGCGGTGACACGTGCCCCGCTGAGGCGCAGATAGAGTGAGAAGATATAGCAAGGTAAGTAAGTACGGGGGCTTTTCGATATTCGCTCTCCGGATGTATGTATGGGTGTATGGGGTTCTGGATATGGCTATGCAAGATGTATACTTTTGTATGCACAGTATAAACTTGTTTGCTACTTGCTTGTGTATATAGAGTATAGATTTGCAGTATGGGCTCCTAATATTGTGTCCCCGTGTTCATGACGACTCGTGTTTATGTGTGGCGGTGATGGTGGCAGCGGTGGCAGCGGTGATAGTCGTGCAAAAACAGCCTTAGTGTGTGTTTTTATGTTTTGTATGTACGTACTGTGTGGGGTTCCGTTTCTTTCCTCCCGCTGCTACTTTCCCTTAGTTCGGTCCAAGTCGGACCCTGCCACTCTGCCACTCTGCCACCCTGCCCGCCACCCTGCTATTCTGCACCTGCCAATAGCTGAAATCGGCCATCTTTTTACCATTGACACCCAACCTCTTCCAATATGCGCTCCGCATGTAAGAACAGACGCTCCTACAGTAGCTCGGTGACTCTCTTCTACCACTAGCCATTGAGACTATACAGGGCTGCCGCCTCTTTTTTTGGTCTATTGGACTCCCTGTTAGCTACTGCCAAAATCAATTCGTTCTCAGCGATTCTCGTCCAAAGCCCTGATGCCCTTCCTGCTCGCCGTGAGAGAATTTCAAATTATAATGCCCCTCCGGCCCTCCTACATATCTTTGTAGACAACTCCCATCTCTTCACACGCTCGGCCACAGATCGGATAGCTGCAGCGGCTCGCAACTGATCCACAGAACAAGTTCACACGAGAACAGCCGCCTCACCGCCAGTCGAACATCGATGCTTGCTGAACCAAGTCCCACCACCAGGCTTCTGCTCTACTCCGCCACGCGGGGTCTGCAGTCCTCGTGGAGCCACCTGCCCGGTTGGAATTCTCCGAAAAATACGACGTGCTCAGAGCCGAGAGATAATCGAAGCAGCCAAAAACCGACAGCCGCCGGCCCATCGCTACAGCTACATCTCCTCGCCTGACGACAGAATCTACTCATGATTGGAGTACTAGACCTTCTTCTGACAGAATCCGACGGGTGAGGCTGTCCAATGGCCAAACTTTTGCCATTCCAAGACGCGACAACACAAATGCTCCTCCCGCACGAGACGTTGGACACAGACCATCGGTCACTTTGGCCATGGAAGAGGTGGTTTGCGAAGGAGGAGCCTCTCACCCCGCGACCCGACGATCAAGCAGCAGCTCCGCGTTCCAATCTTGCTAGGAGAATATCAAGGAAGGCCATACCAGGCCTGCCCAGGCCGGGAACCTTCAAGAGGCAGCAGTCTGAGCTCCGGCATAATTTAGAGGCGGTGAAGGCCAAACAGAATGAGAGGCGTGCTTTCTCAGTTGACCCTCATCGTGCCGAACAGCTTTGCGATTCGCCGAAAACTTCTACATTGTCTCTACCGCGAAACTCTGCACCAACCTTGATAGGAGTGGCTGCTGAGGATGATGCGGATTTTACAACGGAGGAACAACAGGCGATCCCTGAATTAGCAGAGCCCGAGATTCCGAGAGACGATTTTTCTGAGCACCGTGGACCACATTCTATTGCTGGATCTGATCAACTCCTCGAGGAGGAGCTCGAGAAGAGATGGATACTCAATCTGAGTATGCACTTTCGAGATCGGTCTAACCGGGAGAAGTTCTTTGTTACATATGCGGAAACACCAACGCACTGGCGCCGAGTCACAATATCTCTTGATTATCGCGAAGCACCGCCGAACTCATTGGAGGAAGAACTGCAACAAACCCAGTTTCAACGTGATAAAAGTGCCAGGATATACGAGGCAATTCGAGAGTCTCTACCCGATATTCAATTTTATGATACTGTCACGAATCTGAAGCTTCAGACGGAAAGCGAAAGGCTGCACGTGCATGTCACGGAAGACATACACGAGGTTATTCAATTTCCACCGGTCTCAGCCATCAATCATCTAGACTGTCCAAGGGTCAAGGAGAAGGACCTAGTGTTTGATTCCCACCTTTCGGGCTTTGTTTATAAAGTCACGGTTAACGGGCGTGTGTATATCAAAAAGGAGATTCCGGGGCCTGATACAGTGGAAGAATTCTTATATGAAGTCAATGCACTTCGTCGGCTTTCTGGTTCGGCCAGTGTTATCCAGTTTGGTGGTGTCATTACAAGTAATGATGGAGCACAGCTGAAAGGGCTACTGATCAGTTTTGCCGAGAAGGGAGCCTTGATCGACGTTATTTACGATGGTAAAGGCGAATTGTCATGGCCGCGACGTGAACGCTGGGCGAAACAAATCGTCCAGGGGTTATCAGAGATTCATGAAGGTATTTAGCAACCCCCAACCTATTTATGCCTGACGCTCACGTTTCTTTTAGCTGGCTTTGTACAAGGAGATTTCACACTATCTAATATCGTCATCGACGGTGAGGACAATGCGAAGATTATCGACATCAATCGACGAGGATGCCCGGTCGGATGGGAACCACCTGAAGTTGCCGCACTAATTGAAAGCAAGCAAAGGATTTCGATGTACATCGGCGTCAAGTCCGACATATTTCAACTCGGTATGGTTTTATGGGCTTTGGCCATGCAGCAAGACGAACCTGAAATTCAAACGCGGCCTCTTACGCTTGCCTCAGCACCCCAAGAAATTCCGAGTTATTATCGTGCCTTGGTTGGAATATGCCTTAGCGACGACCCCAGAACCCGGTGTCACACAACGTCGCTTTTGAGCATGTTCCCCGAAATAGATATCGATGATCGTGGACGGGTATACGGCAACCAGCCATTAGACCACGTCGAGGCTCAATATATCGACCCAGCCCATGCTGTGGAGAGGGATGACATTGATAATTTCCGACTTTTGGACTCGCAGACAACTGAGAGAGGCGGGATGGCACCATCAACTGGTACACACACGTATGTGAACGCACCAACTGACATGTCCGGCGAGGCTTACTTCTTCCCTAGGAGAGGCCGATCTCCACCGAGAAGTGTCACTGAAGAGCATGAGCTCGAGCCTCGAGTTGTCACCGTATCGCCAAGAAGGCACTATCTAGAAGGATACCAGGCCAGCGAGTCCGTGCCAAATAACGCGGTCGACGATTCTGTAGTGCCACAAGACCTGGCGGACAACGATGCTATTGGTGGCGGCGAAACGACTGTACATTTTGATATCGAGGATGCGGCGGGAGATAATGAGCATACCAACTCAGGCGAGAACAGAGGCACCATCAACTATACTGAAGATTCACCAGAGGATACCAATCATATTAATAATGCAGCTGAGAGTGTCACCGCCTCACCTGCACATGAAATTGTGGCCACCCAAAACATCACCACCGCTGCTGCAAATGAAAGTGCAAGCTTAATTAATGGAGATGTGATTGAAACTAACGCTGCTGCCCCTATAGACGAGAGCAAAGACGTGCTCGGATCTCTTGGGGATGCTGCCGAAAGCACCACCGCAGTTTCCAGGGACTATGAAAACATCCAAATCCCCGCCGCAACAGTGGTGAATGAAGAAGTGGACGACAAGAGAGGAGATGTTACAAGGGATTACGTGGCTACTCCTGACAATGGCGGCGAGAGTACTCTCAACGCTGCGACTGCTCTGGACAACGATGGAGGCGATACCCGAAGTGCGACTGAGGACAACAGCACTGTAGTTGGATTCAAAAGCGACGATACAGTGGCCACTGAAAGTATAAGCGGATATATCAGTTATATTACAGGAGATGCGACCGAGGATCGCGCCATAGCCTCTGGAGACGGAATCGAAGAGACGCCGAACGTGGCCGTCGAAAACAGTGACGGGGATGCAAATAATGCCATAGAGAATACAATTGCGGACCATACCGTTCTCGGAGGCGCAAGCAACATCGCAGGCTATAATGCTACAGAGAATGGCGTGGCCATTGACAACACTCACGGCGAGACAGACAATACCATAGAGAATAAAATTGCGGAGAGCAGTGTTCGTGGAGGCGCAAGCAACAACACGGATGTGAACACAGGGAACAGCATTGCCCATGAAGGAGCTGTGGAGCAACCAGTTATCCCACGTGATGAAGCGAAGGAGTGTGGGGAAGTCACGACCGAGGAGTATGTGATATTGGGTTTGGGGACGAAACACGGTGATGACGGAGTCTTGGCTGCACGTGGTGTGACGGACAGCCTTCAGGACCAGAACCGGGACCAGGACCACGACAAGAATTTGGAACAGATGGTGGCAGCAGCGATTGGCGACCTAACAGGCATTGGGGGACACAGCACCCTAGAACATTCAGAGATTCCGCAGGGAATTAGCGACGATGATTTGATGAACGACATGCGATGATGATACTTTCGTTCGGGATGATACTTGGGATGATACTACTTACTTCAGGACGGCATTGTATTTAGTAGCGATTTTGCTTTGATATTTGGCGCGCGGCGTTGTTTGTGCATAACTGTATAGCATATCTGGGGTTTACAAAATTCCATCTTACGACAACGAAGAGATCAATGATCTAGGCCCTTATAAAGCAAGAGGACAGAAGTACTGTATGTATGATTGCATGTGCAAAAGTGAAGCATTTGATGGTGATGAAGAGAGTAACTTGGGCAGTTGTCGTGACTGTGGCCAATCACCAGGCTGTTAAATGGAGTGTTGATCTCTGTTTGTTAGGGCCATCGGCGGGGCGGAGGAGGGAGGAGCGGGGGGGCGGGGGGGTGGGGCGGAGAGAATTGTTGGGGAAGAAGTCCCAACATTCCAGTGGGAGAGTCGGCATTGCAGCGGGGAGGTGGGACGATCGAAGGGATGGTACAACCACACAGGTAGAGACGGGCATATAATATGGTTTGGTGGTACTTGGTCTGCAAGTATATACATAAACTAGACTATAGACTATATCTCAATGAGCAAATCACTTCATTCTAGCGGTTGGTAAGTAGCAGTACCTGTTGTCTCACACCAGCTATGCTGTGGCCCCAAGTACTCTGACTCCCACCAGCCTGCAACCCTATGGGAGTGCCTTGTGCCGGGTGTGCCGCATACGCCCTCGGGAACGGTTCCTCACCGAAACCTCAACAATTATCATTCTTGACCCGGGAAGTGCGGTGCAATACCACCCAAACTGCCCCAAACATCCCCAAACCACCCCTAAGACATCCAACCACCAACCACCAACCACCAACCACCACCCATTTGCACATGTTTGGCTGGCTCTTTTTATGCCTTGTTTACACATTCATACCCATCACCCATCACCCATCACCCATCACCCATCATCCATGCTCACCTCCTCACCTCACCTCCTCACCAAAGGCGTCAACAGGTAACAGGGTATATTCACAATGAACCTAGGCTCCTAATCAAAATTCCACCGCCACCTGATTCATTCCCCTCTTTTTCTATTTCCGTGTGCAGTCCTTGTCCACTCCTTGTCCACTCCTTGTCCACTCCTTTTCCACTCCTTGTCCAGGCCTTGTCCCGAATCAAGTGGCGTTCTTTACAACTACTGCTACCCCCCGCCTCCTCTGCCTACCACAGTACTTCCTTCCTCTCACCCGCCGCTAGCGTATCATTCAACATTGGGCCACCAAATTCTATTTAGCTCCCTGGTATATAGGTCCCCTGGGCCCGCCACTCCTCTTGCTCTCTTTTCCCTCCCTCACCACTGTGTCGATACTCAAACCGCCAGAGGGACAGTTCAACGACCATGGCAGAACCATCCAAGACGGCTGATCAGCAGCCTGCGACCACGGCCTCCTCGACGGAGCCGGTCCGCAACCCAAAGTATGATCCAAAGAAGCCTCATATCACCGAGGAGCCCATGACTGCGGCCAATTGGCACAAGCACATCAACTGGCTCAATGTTGTCATGATCGTTGGCATCCCGCTGTACGGCATGATCATGGCATACTGGACTCCGCTCCAGTGGAAGACGGCGGTCTGGGCCTTTGCCTACTACTTCATGACTGGTCTCGGCATCACTGCTGGTAAGTTGACGAGCATTGGAATTCGTTCTTGTCGAGCAGCCAACTAACATGACACAGGCTACCATCGTCTCTGGGCCCATAGCTCGTACTCGGCAACAACCCCCCTCAAGGTTTTCCTCGCTGCCATGGGTGGCGGTGCCGTAGAGGGCTCCATCAGGTGGTGGGCGAGGGACCACCGCGCTCATCACAGATACACCGATACCGACAAGGACCCATATTCCGTTCGCAAGGGCCTCCTGTACTCGCATTTCGGCTGGATGCTCATGAAGCAGAACCCCAAGCGTATCGGCCGCACCGACATCACCGACCTCAACGAGGACCCGATTGTCGTCTGGCAGCACCGCAACTACATCAAGACCGTGGTCACCATGGGCATGGTCTTCCCTATGCTCGTCTGCGGCCTCGGATGGGGTGACTGGATGGGCGGCTTCGTCTACGCTGGAATTCTCAGAATCTTCGTCGTCCAGCAGGCAACCTTCTGCGTCAACTCTCTTGCTCACTGGCTCGGTGACCAGCCCTTCGACGACCGCAACTCTCCGCGTGATCACTTCATCACTGCCATCGTCACCCTCGGTGAAGGCTACCACAACTTCCACCACGAGTTCCCGTCCGATTACCGCAATGCCATCACCTGGCATCAATATGATCCCACCAAGTGGAGCATCTGGATGTGGAAGCAGCTCGGCCTCGCCTACGACCTCAAGCAGTTCAAGTCCAACGAGATCGAGAAGGGCCGTGTCCAGCAGCTCCAGAAGAAGCTCGACCAGAAGCGTGCCACTCTCAACTGGGGTATTCCGCTTGAGCAGCTCCCCATCATCAGCTGGGACGACTACGTCAAGGAGTCCAAGGATGGCCGTGCCCTCGTTGCTGTTGCCGGCGTCATTCACGACGTTGGTGACTTCATCAAGGACCACCCTGGTGGCAAGGCATTGATCAACTCCGGTATTGGCAAGGATGCCACGGCAATCTTCAACGGTGGCGTCTACAACCACTCCAACGCAGCACACAACCTGCTGTCGACGATGCGCGTGGGTGTCCTCCGTGGAGGATCCGAGGTCGAGATCTGGAAGCAGGCACAGCGCGAGAACAAGGATATCTCCTTCGTCAGCGACTCCGCTGGAAAGAAGATCATCCGCGCTGGAAGCCAGGTCACCCGCATTGCGGAGCCGGTAGCATCAGCAGATGCCGCCTAGACGCCACACCGATGATATCGGCATGGATATTTGTAGCGGGGCTACAGTAACGACGACAACGGCCAGAGATGGGGCGAGGAGTTAACGTAGTGGCACAATCCGAGAACTGATACTCATTGGCCCCACGATTTTGTTTTGAGCGTTGGAATGCGTAGAACTGGGAGGCGTTCGGGAAAGGCTAATTCACGAATATTGAATCCTTGTACTTAAATGTATGACTTTGCGGCACCATATCCCTATAAGGGGGCTTGTGGCGGGCTGGCTTTTGGAGCAGCGAATAGTTGACTCTCCTTAAAAATAGAGATAGTTCTTATCAAAAAATGATATGAAATTGAAGACCAACCTACCTACCTTTGCGTGTGTTCATTGATTTCCACCGCTGTGACACAACCTTACCTTCAACCCATCGCACCGCTGTGACAATATTAACTCATACCCCCTATAATACCCCTATATTCGACTCGGAGCGTCATTCCTTACCTGGTGCTATACGGCGTATGGAATATATTGAGGCCGGGTTCACCCATGTCGTTGGGGAGAGCGCAATATCTCACAAGCAAATTCGCTTCATACCGAGGCACAATGCCCCTCCATACGCGTCTAGCCGCATCATCCATCATCCATCCCTGGACCCCTGGTCTCCCAACAGAAAACTAGGAGGGCTGTTGAACCGCCGTGGAGACTTGTGGGAAAATAACGTACTCGAATATAAACTTCAACATTCTTTGGTGGCGCTGTGTTGTTGTTGGAATCAACGTTGCTGTTTTTTGTGCTTACCCCACATTGTCGATGTTGAGTGAGCTTTGTGCGCACAGACTCTCTATGACAATGGTAGGCGAGCTCAACATTGGCACGTGAAAATGGCAGTGTATGATACTTTGCAGTTCTATTCTTATCATTTCCTATCATATCTCAGGTTATTGGTTTATGTATACATGCTCTCCATATTCCAAGGGCACAACCTCGTCCCCAACATCCATTACACTCTCCTTACTTATCGGAACAACCTGCATACCAAGGCACCCTACATACTTGCCAGCTCCAACATCGACATTCCTGAGCTTACGCAACGTGCGATCCGGCTCAGAGGCATGCACCTCCCCAGAAGCTGGGTCCACGTTGGGGAGCTTGCAGCGCGCGGTCCGGCAGGAGATGGCGAACTCGTAGGTTCCGATCCTGACTCTCTTCCACGTATCTTCTACGTACGGCTCTGGTCCCGTAACTAGCACGTCGATTAGTTTATGTCTATTGTTGAACAGGATTTCTGGGGGTGATTCTCACTGATGATGTTTGCGCGGAAGCGCTTCGCCGACAGGCTAGGCACGCCTTTGACCTTGGGTAGTTTCCCCTCGAGATCTCGAACACTTGCGAGGTTCATAATGTGTAGAGGGTATGCATCCTGGAAGCCCGTTACGGGCTGGTAGCCCAGGTCCTCGGCCTTTGGGGCGCATCTGTAGACTTCTCTCAGTGAGGAGTTGTCGACTCTGATCAAGCTCAGCTTATTGGCGACGCCGAGATATTCTCCTAGCTCTTTGGGGACGTCCACCTCGAGGTTGAGGGCTTTGACGGTGTCTTTCCAGATAACCACGTTCTCGTATCTGTATCCAGACTTCTGCACCTGCGAGGGTGTTGGGTCAAAGGGAACCCGGAACTGCTTCTCTGAGACTGATCCGTAGAGTGTCGCCGCCAGCTTTTCAAGATTTCCTCTCCATCCAGGTTGCTGGTAGGGAAAGCGTATGACAACAGCACCGCCTCCCTGGACATAATCACCGTCGGGGTGATAACCCGCACTGCTCTGATCTGGAACCCATACCTCCACCTTGACAGTAGCGAGCCTGGGAAATTTGCGCTGGGTGATGAATTCCCACGTCCGTGGAGTCTGCTTCCCCTCCGACGTCTCGGCGGCCGGGGCTGGGTTCTTCAGTTGAGCAAGAGTGAATTGGCGATCGTATTTCATGCCCGTAGTGATGATATCCGCATGATCGAGTTCCACGCCTCTGCAGCTCTTGACGGGGTAGATCCACATGCTCTGCACGCTCCATTTCTTTGCAGGTGCCTCGCTGGTGGATAGTGGCCATCCCAGGGCGAATTTCTTGTCGAATTCGTGGGATAGATTGCTTTTGGTCTTTATTCCCAACTTCCGGCAGCCCTTGGGCTGTTCATCTCGTGACTTTGCGGAGTTGGACTGATAAATACAGAGAGCGATGACCGGAGGCATGCATATCAGAAGTAGTGTGATAAGAAGTGCCAGGATCGGAATATTTGCTACTGTAGAGAGTAATTTCCGATAGTAGCTGCCATCGTGCTCTTGAATATTGAAGAAACGGCCGGTGTAAAGGACATCGAGGACGTCGTTGTGGAAGCCCATGAACGACATATCCAGCCAGTGAGACTATTCAAGCAGCTAGAACGGTATTGCCGGATCCCGGATCGATTGGCTGTTGTCTGTCCTGATTTCCACGGTAGCCACTGCGGTTTGGAAGAAGTTACAGGAACGCACGAAAATAATAGAGATACATTGAATTGAAAACCAAGAGAAGGTCGAGTCACCGAGGAATCCGGGGAAGGGCATCTGGATCGTACACAGAAATTGTCCGCGAACAGACAAATTTGGCCCGCTACCACGTGACATAATAGTAATTACCGCATTTGTAATATTCTTAGACTATAATTCCAACCACGGTAGGCAATTTGAGTAGATTTCGTGGAATATATGTAACAATAACGCTCCTATACTTCTAGTATATATCTAAATCCACCGAGACAAAGTTACGAACAAGAATTATCCTATTTATCGTCGCTAAATTCTATGACGTGCGGCGGCGCATCTATTTACTCCGTACACCACCTCAACACCACCGAAGGCAGATCATAGCTTCGGGTCAATGTTGACCTTGCCATGCTCACATATGCAAGTAAGGGCGCCATCGGACTTGCGCTTCATAGTAGCTGTTATCGTAGCTACGGTCATAGTAAGCTTCATATACCACCACCATATAGATCCCGGCCAGCGAATCACTTACACAATCGTTTCCCAATGGCAACAACATCGCATTCAATAATGACCGTCTCGCCCACCGGGACGGGCCTCAGGTAGGTCACATTCAGCGTCCTGCTCACGCCGACAAAGGCCCAGAAGTCGGGCTTCGAGATGGGGATCAGCGCTGCTGTGGTGGCGATGTCGAAGATGGTGGAGGCGCATCCGCCGTGCAAGTTTCCCAGACGGTTGGCGTGGCTGGGCTGGCAGGTATATTCAAATACCACCTTTCCAGCGGGCTTGGCCGTGGCGGAGATGACCTTTAAGTCCGAAGTGCAGATTGACTCTCCCCAGACCTAGATGATAATCAGTCATGTGAATACAGTGGGCGGTAGAGAGGCTCGAGCACAACTCGTGAGCCGGGCATTTCTTGAGTCTCTCTAGGGCCTCTCTCCGTCACCGGCGGGCTGGGAAGAGTCTAAGAACAATGGCTTACATTCCCCAACTCTGTTGATGAAGCGGACTTCAAGAAATCCTCCACGAGGACCCGGTGGTCAGCATCTGCCCGGGCATTGGCGCCTGAAGCCGCGGAATCTGATTTAGCCATTGGTAGACGGTTCTTTCGAATTACAAGATGCGTTAAATGATTAAAGAATATACAGAATATATAAAAGATAGTCCGTCTTGTTCAGCCGCATAAGGCAACGATAGAGACTACGTATGGACCGGTCCAACCCCTTCCCGGTAAAGTGGTAGAGGCCGAGGCTGTCGAAGCAACCCCGCGACTCGGTACGTACCCTCCGTACCCCTGTTATATGTCTTACCGTACTCTGGGGAATCGAGTTCGACTATCGTCTCTATAATTATCTGATAACGAGTTGAGTATTGTATTTATATGGTATTAGAAAATTGTATATAAACCAAAAAGGTTGGAAATATGGTATCTATTTGTAGTTTGGTCATAAATTGACAAATGTCGTTGATATTGGGCATTAAGGGCGTATTACCCCAGTATCGTTGGTAAATGTTGCTGCCTTAATTTGAGCCTTACAGAAATTCGTCGCGTCTGTTTACCTCCAAGTCGCGTTCCCCCCATCAACGACCGATAAGCCATTCTCACCAGGCACCCCACGACATCTACGAAGTCGCCAGAATGAGGGTCGTAGAGGTTATTATAGATGTATGTTATTTGCATTGCCGATTTTTTTTAACCCGCCTGCTTACGCTTCATTACAGGGCTTCAAGTCGTACGCTGTGCGCACAGTTATTTCAGGATGGTAAACAATGGCAACCGACACTATTTCTCTCGGAAACATACTGATATTCCATAGGGACGAGAGTTTCAACTCTATCACTGGTCTAAACGGAAGTGGAAAGTCGAATATCCTCGATTCGATATGTTTTGTCCTGGGTATCACCAACATGACAACTGTCCGAGCCCAAAATTTACAGGTAGAGCACCCAGTGGGGCACAGCCTCGAAGTAGGAACCGGAAGCTTACGAATTACAGGATCTTATATATAAGCGCGGGCAGGCTGGTGTTACCAAGGCCAGTGTGACGATAGTATTTGACAATAAGGACAAGAAGAAGTCGCCCATCGGCTTCGAAGAATATGCGCAAATCTCCGTTACCCGCCAGATTGTCCTCGGAGGAACCAGCAAATACCTCATCAATGGCCACCGAGCGCAGCAGCAGACGGTGCAGAACCTTTTCCAATCGGTCCAGCTCAATATCAATAACCCCAACTTCCTCATTATGCAAGGACGAATCACGAAGGTTCTAAATATGAAGGCAGTGGAGATTTTGGCCATGATTGAAGAAGCGGCTGGGACAAGAATGTTTGAGGATAGGAGGGACAAGGCATTCAAAACCATGGCGAAGAAGGAGATGAAGGTCCAGGAAATTACGGAATTGCTCAAAGATGAAATCGAACCGAAGCTGGAGAAACTCCGGACAGAGAAGCGAGCATTCTTGGACTTTCAGCAGACTCAAAACGACCTGGAGAGGCTGACAAGAGTTGTCGTCGCTCATGACTACGTCAAGAACCAGGAGAAACTGAAGCTATCTGCATCTGACCTGGAAGCAAAGAAGCAGCGTATGACGGATCTGGAAAAGGGGGCTGAGCGGATGAAGACCGAGATCACAAATCTTGAGGAAGACATCAAGAGAGTAAAGGGCCAGCGCGACAAGGAACTCCGGAAAGGTGGAAAAGCACAAGCACTCGAAAAGGAGGTTAAAGACCACACCCATGAAATTGTGCGCCTATCGACCGTGATCGAGCTGAAGCGAACGAGCATGGGAGAAGAGAAAGAACGGAAACTGTCAGTGCAGAAGACTGTATCTGAATTGGAGAAACAGCTCCAGGAGAAGACGAAAATTTATGACAAATTACAACTCCAATTTGTGGAAGCAAAGGATGCACTGGAGAAGCAGTCTACAGAAGTGGAAACGAAGGAGGAGCTCCTGCAAACTTTACAAACTGGTGTTGCCTCGAAAGAAGGCCAGGAGAGCGGATACCAAGGCCAAATCCAAGATGCCAGGAATAGAGCTAGTGCCGCATCGACAGAGCAGGAACAAGCAAAGCTCAAGATAACCCATCTGGAGAAACGGATCAAGGAAGAAGAACCGCGGGCGAAAAAGGCCAAGGAGCAGAATGCAGGTCTTCTCAACGATCTTGAGGGGCTGAAGAGCCAGGCCCAGAAGTTAGAGTCAAATCTGAACAAACTTGGGTTCGAAGCTGGAAAGGAGGACGAAATGTACAAAGAGGAATCGTCGTTGCAGCAAACAATCCGCACACTTCGTCAGCAGTCGGATACAGTCAGGCGTAAGGTAGCCAATATTGACTTCAATTATTCAGACCCTGCGCCCAACTTCGACCGTTCCAAAGTAAAGGGATTGGTTGCTCAACTGTTTACTCTGGATAAGGACAAGTCGGAAGCAGGAACAGCTCTTGAAATTTGTGCTGGTGGCCGTCTTTACAATGTTGTTGTCGACACCGAAGTTACGGGGACACAGCTATTACAGAAAGGCAGGCTCAAGAAGCGTGTTACAATCATTCCCCTTAACAAGATTGCTGCGTTCAAAGCCTCAGCAGAGAAAATTGGCGCAGCAAAGAAGCTTGCGCCGGAAAAGGTCCACCTCGCCCTATCATTGGTTGGATATGATGAGGAGGTGTCAACGGCAATGGAGTATGTCTTCGGAAATACTTTGATCTGTGCAGATGCCGAGACAGCCAAACGTGTTACCTTTGACCCATCCGTACGAATGAGGAGTATTACTGTTCAAGGAGACTCGTACGACCCCTCCGGAACACTATCCGGAGGAAGCGCCCCGAACTCCAGTGGTGTTCTTCTGACCCTCCAGAGGCTCAATGAGTTGACGAGGGATCTGAAGTTGGCAGAGCAAAGACTTGCGGAGCTTCAGTCCATCATGGCACGTGAGCAGAAGAAGCTCGATCAGGCAAAGCAGATTAGACAAGAGCTGGATTTAAAGAGCCACGAAATTAAGCTCACCGAGGAACAAATTGGCGGCAATTCTTCCTCCTCCATTATCCAAGAGGTACAGAACATGAAGGAAAATATTGTTCAGCTCAAATCCGACTTGTCAGAAGCAAAGGCACGTCAAGAAGCGGCTGCTAAGGACATCAAGCGCATCGAAAAGGATATGAAGGATTTTGACAACAATAAAGACGGGAAGCTTGTGGAACTCCAGAAAAGTCTCGACTCGTTAAGGAAAGCGTTGACTAAAGATTCGGCAGCAGTCAAGGTTTTGCAAAAAGAACTCCAAGGGGCAAGATTAGACTCCGAGCAGATCGGTGGAGAACTCTCAGCCGCACAGGAGCAACTTCAGGAGTCCGAGCTGGCGTTGAAGACCCAAGACGAGGAAATCAATGCACTGATGAAGCAGGGCCGCCAAGCACAACGCGATCACGACGCTGCGGAGGCTCAGCTTAATGACGAACGAGCGAAATTGAATGGCTTCGATGATGAGCTGCGCTCTCTCGAAGACGCGTCTCGGTCTAAGGCATCCCGGATTACCGAGGAAGGCCTCGAGATGCAGAAACTCGGCCACCAGATTGAGAAGTTCAACAAGGAGCAGCAAGCAGCAGTCCATATCATATCCAACATGGAGAAGGAGTATGACTGGATCTCGGACGAGAAGGCGAACTTCGGGCGTAGCGGCACGCCGTACGATTTCCAAGGACAGAATATCGCTGAATGCAAAGCCAGTCTACGGAACCTGACCGAGCGCTTCCAGGGAATGAAGAAGAAAATTAACCCGAAGGTTATGAATATGATTGATTCCGTGGAGAAGAAAGAGGTGGCTCTCAAGAACATGATGAAGACTGTTATCCGCGACAAGAAGAAGATCGAGGAGACTATCATCAGCTTGGATGAGTACAAGAAGAAGGCTCTGCAGGAAACGTGGGGGAAGGTTAATGGGGACTTCGGTGCGATATTTGCAGAGCTACTACCTGGCAGTTTTGCGAAGCTGGATCCACCCGAGGGGAAGACTATTAACGAGGGGCTGGAGGTGAAGGTAAGCCTCGGGAAAGTATGGAAGCAGAGCTTAACAGAGCTATCTGGTGGCCAACGGTATGTTCTACCTCATATGTCCTCTGTCCACCATCAGTCACTAATTCAAGAATAGGTCTCTCATCGCACTGTCACTCATTATGGCTCTACTTCAGTTCAAGCCCGCACCAATGTACATTCTGGACGAGGTCGACGCGGCGTTGGATCTGTCACATACGCAGAATATCGGTCGTTTGATCAAGACTAGGTTCAAGGGCTCGCAGTTCATTGTTGTCAGTCTCAAGGACGGCATGTTTCAAAACGCGAATCGGATTTTCAGGACGCGCTTCAGCGAGGGAACAAGTGTGGTGCAGGCATTGACTGCGGCGGATTTCAAGTAGGTGTGGAGGTTAGAGCCTGGAAAGCTGGCATGCTCTTGGGCGTTGGACTGGTGGGAAGGTGCATTCGAAGGCTTGGGATGGGGTATATTATAACGAGTAATGAGGATATTTTTGTATCGATAGCAGGCGTTATTTTAGGAGAATATGAGTGATGCCGCTTGAACTATACTATCTGCACATTCTTCGCAACTTAATCCTGCATTTTATTATCACCCCCCATTCCAAAGTTCCCGCTAATGCTATCACTCTCGAGTATTCTAATAAAACCAGCCCTGTACAGTCTCATGCCATACTCTGGGTACTTCTAACGGCCGTAATCATACTTACAACCTCATACTGTATCATCCTCGTCTTTAATAATGTCGATCCAGCCCCTATGTTTCCGCACGTACGTTTCAAACTCCCTGACAAACGTCTTTGCCGCCGCCGACCTATCAAAGAGGCCACTCGTACGAACTCTCCGACTGCCCTCCGGATTCCTCATACTTACACACCTCACTCTTGCCCAGTCACCAGCCCAGTCTATACCCTCATCTTCCGTGCCCCAATATAAAGCCTTCCACCACTCCGCGCAGCCATCCACATCCAGATACTCAAGACTATACCACCTCCTCGCCAGCCTCCGCAATATCGCCGCAGCAGACGAGTAGTCCAGGTCAATAGAATGCGCATACCTGTCCTCCGCCGCGAGATTCACCACCGGTGAGCCCCTCGCACTCATTTTCGCATTAACCGCCGTTGCATTCGGTGTCATGTTTGGCGCTGGCCAGGATGCCAACGACACATGTGTGAGCGTCGGCGTCGCGGCCGCAAATGCCAGCAGGGCAACCCACGATGCCGCGGGGCCTGGGTTGGCGAGTGAGACGTATGTGAGTGATATCAGTGGCGAGGCACGGATGTTTTGACGCGGGGATGGAGCGTCCCAGCTCGCCGCGGCAGAGGTGGAGTCGTTGATCGGTGGGTGTATGAGGCGCATAACATTCTTGAGGCTGACGGAGCTACCAATGGAGGAAGCCAGGTCCAGCCGGGTGAAATCCTCGTTGTTAACCTCGTGTCCGCTATCGTCATCTTCGGGGAGCTGCAATAGCCGCTCCAGTCCAGAATATCCCACCCCGTCTGTGGGTCCGAAACGAGCGATGTAGGAGAGCAGCAAGGTGCGCAGTCGCGTTGGCAGAGACGCCAGATGGTATTGGTTGTATTCGTTCTGGAAGTCCCAATCTTCCGCCATGCGCCGTAGGCAGCAGTCTACCAACGACTTCGGTCGCGGTTTCCGTGTTATGCCAGGGAGATGGTGCAGCGTCGGCCTGCGGCTGCCTTGGACACCAAGGGCAACAAGGGTATCATCCGTCTCTGGTTCGGGAGCGTGTCTTGATGAATCGAGCCAGCTCCGTGGGGCTGCAGGGCCAGCAGGTAGTCTGCGACCATTCGCATCTAGGCGTTGCGGTCGACGAGGCCTCGGCGTTGGGGTGGGAGGGATGTCGAGGAGGTTTCGAAGGGAAGGTGGCAATGTGGGTGTTTGAACGGTCGCTTCATGGCTGCTTTCGGGAGAGATGTAGGATCGCCGTAGGGTCTTCAGGAGATCGTTCACAGATGATGGTGCATCGCTTGCTATCGGCAGTTAGACCAGCTGCGTTGTGAGGGGTTTATGGAGGGTTCCTGGAGGGTTGAGGGGAGGAGGTAATACCAGTTGCGCCAGTGGATGTGGAGAAGGAGTGAGGAGCTGTGCTGGCGGGTTTCGAGTACAAGCTTTGGTGCCGTTTTTTGGTCATTTGGTAACTAGATAATGGATGATTGTTTTTTATGCCCTCGAGTATATCTATTGAAGTGCCAGTGACTCAGTCTTCAAGGTTGATGGTGGGGGTTGTAAGCAAGGCTGCGTCATAGCCTTGTGTATTCTATGATATCGTGATAGAGTCGTGAATTGTGGAGACAGGCGGGCTAGATTATAAGGTATTGCACGGCAGTAGGGTAGGATCGATCGTATGCATGTGGTCTTGAAATGGTCTTTGACAGGTTTGTATTTACGACATTTTTTCTGAGGGGGGCAACTGTAGTTTGCTATGTTCAGTTAAGTTGGATAGTATTGATATTTTTTGTGGTATTCCTAATATTTATTTAGTCCACATAACAACCAGTATTCGAGACCGACACAGATGTATTGATTCAACTCGAAGTATAATCAAACATGCCTTGATATTGACTACCGCCATATTCTAGGTCTGATTTGCTGATATGTCATTTTCAACCTTGAGATTTGAATGTTGCGAGCTTTGAAATCTCAGATGAGGGGTTTGGTGGCCAGAGGAAACTACATAGCCTCCCTAGGTCGCCAACGGACGAAAGAATACACTAGCAAATGACTACTAAAAACACGGCCTTTACGATGATATAGCCTGCTGTTGGGACCTAGAGTTAGTAGAGAGGGAAGCGTCACCACAAATTAATTATCACACATCACTAATTATCACCACGAGGGGCACATACCAGGAGTAAAGCAAGGATTGAATTATGCTCATGAGTTCCGACCATGTGATAGTGAGGTTCAAGCAAGCCAGGGGCATAAAAGGGGTAGTAAAACTTCACAGCAGAACACTGTTGATTGTGCCCGATTATTACGCCGAGTGATAGTGACACGGTGATCGTAACGGAAGAAGCCACATAAAAGTATAACAACCCAAGTATACAGAAAGAAACATATTTCTAGAGTAGTTGAATGCGTCAGGCAGACCCGAGAAGACGAGGCTTCTAATTACAAACTAAAGCTCGGCGACAACTGATCTCCGAGGAATCTCTGAAAACTAGTTCACCCCGACAACACTTTCGCCACGCAACGCCCATCGGTCGAGTCCAGAACTCCTTCCAGGGATGGATTCGTAACCAGAGAGCTCCGCCAATAGCCCAATTAACCCGAGGAAGCGCCCTAAGCTGGGGCTACCCCGAATGACACAGAGGGAGTTTCCGTCGTCAGCGCAACGGTCAATACTCGGACTGACCCGGAATTACCAGATCTCCGGGTCCCATGGGTCCTCTCGATTTTCAATCCTTAGCCTCACATGACGGCTTCCGTTTGCAGCACCAGGGCACGGGGTTTCGGGCGTTGACAAATAAGACGGGAAGGAGCACTCGAGGATTTGACAAATCACTCACGCAAGGCAACGAAAGAGCGAGGGTAACACGACGGCGGGAAGGAGTCAGATTCGGCGGCTGAGACAGGGAGTGCATGACTACCTGGTTCGCAATGCCAGGCATCATGTGCGATTGATGATCGGGATCGCATCAAATAGGAAACAGAATCGTGACGAGTAAAATGATGCTGAGACTAGAATCTCCCTGTGATGTGTTCGAGACGCATTGGAGGGGCTCACCCTTTGCGGGATGAGTAGGAACCCTGTTCAAGAACAAACCCGTGTTCACAAGTATGGAGGGCTGAGTGGCTACCGTGAGTGGCGGCAATTGGATTTTGTTTCAGACGGAAACCGGGAGCGAGTGGAAAATTGGATAGGGCGTCATGCGAGCAACTTCAGTCGCAAGCTAGAACTTACTATCCGCTTATAGAGCGTGCCTCGATAATTTTGGGACAACTAGCGCTATTGGCATCCAAAGAAGGCAGGTTATCGTGAGCGGTTAGAGAGACATTCAAAGGTAGAGCTGACGTGAACCATTTTGGGATTCGATCATCACCGAGGGAACACAAATAACGACGAATGTGGCTCAGCATTTGTTCAGCTGCGAACTAGAGGCCAGTGCGCCCGTTGGACACCGCGTATCCAACAATGCAACTATATCGTTGTACGCTGTTTTAGTAAACCTTCATCTGTCGGCTACCCCTCGTTGCTTGTGGTTGTAGGGTACACGGTGGCGATAACTGGGCTTGGTTTCTCGCCGAGGGTTCGCCATAATCTTGATCCAACAAGCGCTATCTTGTGCGCTCATGCCAGGGTTGGCAAGTTTCGCCATCATCCTGGCTGACGATTCGTAGGGGACCATAGGGAGTGTGCTTAGCTGGAGCTTCAAGGCGAGTAAGATGATTTCGACAGCTCAGGCGGCTGCACCTGCCTCTCGAGGGAGCGAGGAAAGCGCCGTCACACGTAATTCTGTCGTGGGACGGTTGATGCATTTGGCAGTGACTTGTCCATGTTAGGGCCCCTGACGAAAACTAGAAACGAAAAGTAGCAGAAAGGGGCGTACAAACACGTCTGCAAACGTCTTTCAAATAAACACAGCCGCTCCGATATCCATCGGCCGCCAATCCTTTAGCCATGCTGCTAATATCTCCTATCCTGTCAAAAACCCTGTTGTTGAGAGGCAAGGAACAAGAGCTGTTTGAGATTTGGAAACAACTTTCAACCGCGCGTCGGGCTGAACTGAACCCTCGACGCGTGGAGCTTTGCCACTCATAGATACATGTATCTATTATGACGCCAAAGCAGGTATGCCGAGAGATGCCTTGAGAGTGATAGATATTGCATCAAGATACGCGTAATGCCTCGTCTATACTGCAGCAGCATGTTGTGGCCATAATCCCCGAATAAGGGCAGTATGACGATACACAGGCGGGTAGGAGAGACACAGTCAGGTATGAGAAACACAGACAGTAATGAGAGTTGCACGAAGTGAACTGTGCGATTACCTTAATTCACTGACAGCGGGCCATCCAGGCAACCATTGTGCAGCACAGAGGATGCCTCTGCATTTCTAATTTTGTGTATTAAGCTGCGAGGACTGAGTTAGCAAACATCGCACCGGGAAGCTGCAGTGTTTTACCGTGTACCAGCGTAGCGCTGACAGCAGAAGATCTCCTCCACCATAGTGGCTGGATGTCTCCTCTTCCAAAGGTTGTGCAACTCAGCTGCCGAAGCCACGCAGGCATTGTGGACAGGTGTCCCAGAGCCGTGGGAATTGACATCGGTACAATCAATCAAACTGACGGCTCCCTGCATGGCCCATCTCCTGCGGCATGCCGCAATTTTTTTTTCTCAATCACAAGCTCCAGTTGGCCAAATAATCCCCCCAGACTGCTCCGCTGTGATTCAATAATGATATCTCCTGAATCCCACTATATGCGACCGATTTACCTATTTAGGACACGCGCGCACGTATCATTGTTGGCAACAAGGATATCGTAGGCTGATATGTAGCCAACCAAGACACTTGTTTGAAGGGTGCGCCCGAGCCTAGCCTCGAGACCCCTCACTTGCGGTTTGTCTGATGTATTGCGATTGGATGACAGCGCAGCCCACAGTGGTGTGTATGTCGCATTCCAGCTGTACCTAAACACCGTTGTATTGGAAACATTCCTGGACCGTGATTTGGCATCGCTGTGGTGGAGACGATGGCCGATGAGTTGATCCGCCAGACTTGTTGGGGGCAAGATCCGATGGATCACATCATACAAGATCTGAGGTTACAAGTCTAAATGAATTCAATGGGAGGCTGGAGAGCGTGCCGGCGCAGTGCGACGTTCAGAATTCCAGAATAAGTTCCAAGGCTGATTTGAGCAGATCGTGATCTGACAGTATAACATGCACGTTAACCCTTCTTGCTTTGAAAGCCCAAAGCCCTCTAAGTCCCTTGACATGATGATGCTCATCACATCCACATTATGAGCGGGGCTCACGGTCCGTTCCGTGTTATGGGTCGGGAATGCTATGTAGTCTCCTCGGGATGTCTTTATCGGGGCAACGGGTCCGCTCTATAGACGGCATTGTCTGTATGCCTTTCCCGTCTGCTTACTTTCTTTCAGCATACTCGGGGCCAAATGTACTTTGTAGGTATGAATTATGCCTGTAAGCAAAGGTGGGGGGGGGGGGGGATTTACNGTCATTATTTTGATTAGATGGCCCTTGTCTACCTACCAACGTATACAAATCATTATAGGCGACCGGTCAAGAATGCGTTGGTGTGCTTGTGTTTGCAGCTGGGCGTTTCCCAATGCAGGAATGCGACAATAAATCACAGCTCTATTGCTCACGTGGAGGACGAGTTGAGGTACAGCACGTACCCGAACACCACAAATACGTCCCGAGAGTATAGAATAGTACCGATGGAGTAGTCCCATTGTGCGGTGGCTATTTGCCATTCGGTTGATGGGCAAGCTCCCGAGAAACATCATGCAAGCGGCAAGCAGGTGAGCGATGTGTGGGAAGGTGCTGGGGGCCTCACAGAGACAAGTCAAAATGAGAGATGGTAGCCAGCCCCGAGCAAATAAACCATGCCGTGCGTTTTCACCCCCGTGCATAAGTAGCGAATAGTAGGTGGCAGGGATATAGAGCACAGCACCAAGTCACCGTTAACAATTGTAGGCTTGGCGAGTAGACATAGACGGGACCCTGCCGCGCCTATTGTGGAAGCGGTTTCAAAGCAAGGCGGTGTAGGGGACGGTATATCCTTTCAGGTAACTGCTGGGCGGCTTGCTGGAATCGCTAGCTGGCCGTTTGGAGACTTCGAGTGTCAATATGGCGTGCAGGTAGCTCCGCCTTAGTCTCAGACATATCCAGGCGACCATGCTCACCCGACAACACTTCCCGGTAGTCAGACCCCGTCGAGTTTAGTAACCGCAGTGCCGCTTCTACTTGCAGCCTCAGTAGTATGTGGCTGTGATCCAACAGCCGGGAAAGCCTGCTGCAATAGTAGAAATGATATTGGAGGGCGTCAGCAATCTATCAGGATGGCTAAGCTGCAGCCGCCCCTGCTAAAAAATGGGGCAGTGAGTGAGTGAGTGAGTGACTCGGACGGTCTCCACAGATATCAGTACCAGATGTGCGGTAAGAAGGGCTGGAATGGGCCAAGGGTGGAGGATGACGCCGGATCTGTAAAGTCGTGTCTGGTAGGATATGATTTTGATGCTTCTCCACCCCCTTGCAAGTTTAGCAGGCGCTTTCCGAGCTAGCCAATGAACAGTTGGCGGGGGAGAGACATACGAGTATCGACGATATGAATGGTATGGATGGTATGGCCTGTGGCAATCGGCCCTGTCTGATCCTACCTAGAAACGTTTCTACGCCCGGCAAATCTCACTGCACGGAGCGCCTATCAAACGGCATCCAACCAATTCCTTCACGTAAGGAGTATGGAAAGAGAGAAAAGAACACGTTGGGATTTGCCGGTTTGGTGGGCATACGTAGATGTTGATGCACACTTGATGCACGCACGGCATCTGCTTGGTCAAAATGGGTAAGTTATAGCCTAGTTTGCCTCCTCGGATGGAATGTCCTGCACAGTGGCGCCACCATTTTATTCCCACATGCAGGCAGTAAGGCATATGGAGGTAATGATGGGAGCGGTGGCGAGGAGAAGGCGTAGATCGATGACACTAGAATCTAATCCAAGTTAGTTACTCGTTAGGGCTGAGTGCTGCACTGGCCAGTGCTCAGGGCACGGATTTGCAGGCACGGATTATAGAAAGAGTCTCTTTCTCACTGAACTACTCACTACCACTCGCTATCACTAGCGATATTGGTATTTGACCCGACTGCTGTGAGGTAACAGTAAACCCATGGAAATTTCCAAATCAAGTCCCAGAATAAGGTTCATACAGCATCAGCTGTTGTTGCCGCTGTTAGGTTGGCGCCAGTGGCCTCCCCTCCCCTCCTTCCGTTTTCCAGCACCGGCACGTACGAGGAGTCATTGCCCTGTATGCACAGCACAGTGCATGCTTCCTTAGTGGCCAGCGGCACCCGGGTTTTGCATCGTTTAGCCCCATAGGTGTATGGGGAGGGCATCACGAATCCAGCGGGCGGTCACTCGAAATAGTAAGGATGATGCCACCCACCACCCTGAAATCTACCCCCCCTCCCCACCCCTCCATCCCTCTCTACTCCCACATGCTTCCTCCATGCGCGTCCTTTTCGTCCTGCATCAGTCAAGCCGATCTTACGCCTTGTAGATCAGATCCTCTGCGCTGTGGTACTACTGCCCCATCATTGGAGAGGATGTGGATTTGGATGTGGATCAGAGATGGCATGGGGCGCAAGAGAAGACCTTTGCCCCCCGATCTCATTACCGTAAACAGGGCATTCTCAGTCAAGGCTCCTAGGCTCAGCTCACATCCATCCAACCCTCCACTCTCCTTCTCAAAACGGTGTCTCAGTCTGTATTTGTGGGTGTCAGTATTGGATCTTGCGCAACGAAACTTTCCAGATCGTAGTTACGGTCCAGTGCTGTTTTCAGGTTGTCTCATCTGCCACTCTTGTTCGTGTCCGTCTGCCGGACTTCCTAATTGCGAGAAGATTCACCACAACTGAGGCAGTCGGTGAGCGAGGGGTGGATAAAAACCCCTCAGACTGGTGAAATGGAGAAAGGGGCTAGTTAGATAAGCGCACGCCTGCATAACATTTATTTACGGAACAGTGCTCCACGTGCTAAGCCTCCATTATGATGTGCAGCATTTTGTGGGAAAGGGTGGGTAGCGGATGGACGATGTTTATAATGTATGATGTGCACTAGGATAACATAAAGTCAACGGCCATCCTCCTTTCTGCACAAGCTTTGTCTTGATATTGATTAATTGCCATTTTTGTTGCAACAGATCTCTGCCATCGCTTGTGTCTTTTGTGGCTGAGAATATTCATTTTCTCGCCAACGCACTGTTGTATCAGGCTTGTGTTGCTGAACATATATTACACACTCGCCGGCAGCCTTACAGCAACGACGGATGATCTGAGGACTGTTCCGAGCCTTCACGCTGGGGTTTGGTGGAAAGAGTTGTTCTTGCTCTCTCCATAACCCTCCATACTGTCTATACTCTCCTCTCTATACCATAGCCTCTGTCCGTCGCATCGCATCGCTCGCGGGTGGTATTGGCTTCAATCCATTCAAGCTGTCCAACCTGTTCAGCCTGTTCGACCCATTCAACTCATTCAAGCCAGTCCCAAAAACAACAGACTTCGTATAGGCGCATACAATTTGGACTAGAGCAAAGCAAGCCTCTACACCGCTGTTGGTTATCTTACATACGGTACTAGTACTGCACATTGCAGCAGCCACGACTGGATTTCCAACCCTGCACTCCCCCCACGTCAGATTTGCCAGCCTTGACATCGCCTGGGGCCAATACCCAGTCCTAGAAATTTAGCAAACCCGGTCTCGCAACCCAGGCCCTTTTTTGTGCGACGGACTGCACAAGACACACCCAAATCTCTCGATCGACTCGATCGCCGACCGACGCTGGGGAATTCTCGCCACCAGTCGTGCAGGGGGAAGTAGAAGAGGACCCACTGTCGCATCTTCCATCTCTCTTCTCACCTTTAGAGGAAGACGAAGAGGACTTGTCGTCGTCGCTGTTCATTTTTTATCATCAAAAAGTCTGTTCGTTATTCGCCAGAGAAGCCAGAGAAGCCAGAGAAGCCAGGGTTGTAACATTAAGTTACAGGTCAGATCCCCACGGCGGATACACTACATGCGAAAGGGCAATTACAATTAACACACACGCCACATACTCACTCTCGGGTTGGCTTTAAACCCCACCGGCTACAATAATCATCTCGCCAGAGGTACGGGAAACGGCAGCTGGCGTCAAGTTTGCTTCTCTAGCTCTCGAGTTCCCTTCTCGAGGCTCTATACTCGCGCGGCGGGGAAACAACAGGTACTTCGGCGCCTCTGAGCTGCTGGGATTGATCCCCTTTCTGGCAACCCGGTACACACAACACGACAACCTGGGCTGAAAGGACTGTGCAGCTACAGGCGACGGTCCAGATCCCATACCTTCCGACCGCCCTTTGTTCAGCCAATTAGCCGCCCAAAAGCACACCCAAACACCCAGACACGGCGTGACATTGCGACAATAAGAGACATTGCTGATACCCAGGACTGTCAGGTCTATAAGACGGTTAGCTGCTATAAGTGTGCGTGCGTGTACTGGTACCGTTGCTCTTAAAAAGTGACCTGCCTGCTCCCCTTGGCTCCTCGCCGTCACCCTTTCGTCGAGGTCGTTTACCAGCCTCGCAATACGCGAGTGACGCCCCAAATACAATCTGTTCAGGGTTCCCTGGGCGAATATCAAGCCAAAGTCGAAGCCACACCACCTTCATATCATTCCTTTACGGCCCGCCAATCGTCTCACTTATTTTGTTTTCTTCTCATCCTCCATCCATAAGCAACCTGCAAACCACAACAATACAACGCATTTTTTCCCTTTCATCCACGGAGGCCGGGGCTGCGGCCACTCGTGTCGATTGGCCTACCGGTTGGCAGCCTGCCGGCGACAATCACCACTTCTCAAACACGACCCATCCAGCCACCGTTATACATTGCGGCCCGGCACGCCTTGACTCGAAAACAAACATTTCCAGTTGAAATTGGCACCTGAGTTTCTCCAAGAACGCGGAGGCATCGGGTCACATTGGTTGGCAGGGCTTCAAATGACTGAAAGTGAGTAGTTAACATTCTGTTTCCCCATGAGCAACCCCCCCAGCCCAGGCGCCCTCAAAGTACTTTTTTCGAACCCTCTTGCTTTTTCGTTCGCATGGGTCTCTAGACATCCCCAGATTTAACCTCGCATTCTGCCGATTTGGGTATCGCGTCCCTAGCTGTTTCCTACTCTCCATCATCAGTTTTCTAAGCAGCGGTATTTTCACGCTTCATAGCCATTCGGGTGTTGCCAATAGAATCCAGAGTCTGATATTAAGCTCCGTAAGGAGTAGAACTCATGCCACCGAATCTATTGGCGTGATATTCCACGTGGCCGCTGAAGATCCGGAGTTTCACTCCAGCTCAACGCACCATCTCGCCTTGCACTTTTCTAAGCCACGGTCGCAACCCCGCTGACCCTTGATACAGCACTTCAACCGGCTGCACTGGCATACGATCATCTCATGTCTACGCAATCTGGTAATATACAAGATCTTAACGCTTATCCCGGTCTTCAATCTTCATCATTTATCATCGGATCAGACGCTGAGCCTGACAGCACGTTCAGACACGAATTCACCCACCAGCAACCGCCAGCGCCATCCGGGATGGGATTGCGGTATATGGGCATCCCTGCCTCAGATGATGCACGGTAAGCGCACAGATTGATTGGCTTTTATCATCCTCGTTTGCTACTGTCTACAATCCCGAATCACACTCATCGATCTGGCATTGGGCATTAACATCCCGATATTCCCGCACTTCCTTACCCCTACCTGCTCCGCCTCATGAGGCGCGTCCCGTCATAGGACATTTCGTCCGGCTGCCGCCTGACTTCCCACAGTCGGTAGATGTTAGGATTGACAGCGAGTCCTATCCAGACAACTTGTCATTTTACACCCCTTTGTTGCACGACGTGGGCTTCGCTTTCAGTCTGACGCAGCCACGTATGTCATGCGGGAGAGCACAGAGACTAAGGCTGTGTGTTGTATCACGAACCCAACGTAGTTGTCATTTTTTGGGATTTTTATTTTCGTCTCCATGAGAAATTTGGTGAACTGCATACTCTTTTATCGGCCCCGGGCTAACCCGTGCATCAAGATTTCCTTCCGAAGGCACACCACAGCATAGCCCTGTATACTCTGGTGAACCAAACCTTACCTCATCGACACCCTCGACAGTACCTTTCTATTCGAACGTCTTCCCGCCAGCATTGACCAACTCTTCATCCTACTCTAACACTTCTCCCTCGTACCTCCCCTCGAACCTCTCAAACTATTGCCTGCCCGACATCAAGCAAAACTTCAATTCCTTGTGCGTTACCCAGATATTATTACCACTCCAACATTAACCAATCTAGAGCACAGCTAATAAATTGGACGTGTAGCTCAAACTCAGATATGCTGCCACCATCTAGATCTCCCCATCTACCACAAATTTCTTCATCCATGTCGTCACGAGATCCGTACAGTACTAATCCTCAGCAACTGCGGCGCCACTCTGAGCTGTTAACTCGTTCTCCGCCTCCAGCTGGCACAATGAGGAATATACCCATGTCACCCACAACTAGCAGTGGCTTTACCAGCCCGCAAGGCATGGATAGCCCACAGCCCGCAAATAATCCGAACGGGCCCCCTCCGCTGAACCCTACTGAGTTGTTGTACCAAAATATCCAAACCACAGATGGGCAACAGGTCCGACCAGAAATTATTGGAAAGATCGACAAAGGATTCTTTTTGGCAGAGAACGACTGGACTTGCTACAGGCGTAATTATTTCCAAATTAGTTGCTCGTACACGCTGCATCCAAGCGTGCCAACTGGAACAACCATGCATCTTATGCAAGGAGGACAATCGACACAAATACAAGCGTTTGCAATGTCGATATCTGCTGTGGTTGACGGCGAGCATGGAAAGCCTATTGAGTTGGTTCAGCATACGCCGAAGCGCGACAAAGGGCCCCAAATGAAACCCGATCGCGTAGTTTTACTGCCTCGCCCCGTCAATACCACACTATACAATGGAATCAATGCTGATGGTCTCTCAAGTGGAGGGCGCCCGCTTTTCGATCCAAACTACTCTCAGGTCTCAAACCGTCCCCCTACTGAATGTACCTTTGAGCGTATTCAGTTTAAGCAAGCAACCGCCAATAACGGGAAAAGACGAGCTCGCCAGCAATACTACCATCTAATCATTGAGCTGTATGCTGATCTGGGTTCACAACATGGGGACGGGAGGTGGTTTAAGATTGCGCGGCGAGTATCTGCACAAATGGTAGTCCGTGGCCGATCGCCAGGCCATTACCATGCAGACAGAAGAGGGAGCAATGCCAGCGCAGGCCCAGGGGGTGCCAATGACCAAGGTGGCAGTATTGGAGGCTATAGCTCAAATGGAAGCATTGGAGGACGCTCAGGCGATATATCACTTTCTGGAGGGTCTAGCCTGATGTCAGGCGGTGGCTACGGCAACTCATATGATACCTCCAGATCACGACGATACCTATCAAGTGCGGGAATAGATGTCTCCAACGAGCCAATGATGGGCGCAGATGAAGAAAAATCCTTCCATGACCTTGAGGGGTATTATTATTACCCGCACTCAGTGCACGAAGGTGGCATTGGCAATACTTTGCGCTCTCACGCCTTGCCGCCATACCAGCCTCACCGGGATGACCGCAGTCATTTATCGACCCCAAGCTACCCAGGACGAGTAAAGCAGGAGCACCACACAGGCTTCAGTCTCCCGAGTCTCTCGAATGGGACACAAGATTCATTTGGGCGCAATTGCGGGCGCTTCGATGGCGTACCGACCAGCAGGGGCTACTATCCAAGCACCTCGATAGTGCATTCCGAGATAAATATTTCATGATGCTTCAGAAACGGCCTGTAGGTCAAATGACCGAGGTGATTTTCCCGGATGACCTGAAACTGCCCTGACTCTCAGGCCAGTCAATTCGAACGTGGCATCCCTGGCTTGTACTTGGCTTCTGAGGATGCGTTCGAGTACTATCATGTATTTTGATCAGCCGCTCGCTTTAGTGCTCTATGCCACGACAACTCCAACAACACGGTTCGATGGCACTTTATTATTTTGCTTCAGCGGCGGATTTTTGAAAAATATACTATTTCTTGCCCATTTTTACGTCTTGTTCCGTCTCTACATATCATCCAGCAAACCGAAATCTCATTTCCCTAACAACTATGATACTGGGCATTGGATTGTAGGAAAACATTGAATATGGGACAATCGAAGGGGAAAACGCAGCAAACAGCTTGCGTATGCGCAATGTGGCGAAAGGAGTAGGGGAAAATGGAAAAAATGGTTATGAGAGAACGGAGTCCACGGTTGGGAATGGGACGGGCCATACTTGACCCAGAGGTGCGAGGTTTGTGTTCAGCACTATTTCTAAATATCGTTTTAATTGTTTTTCGGAGGTGCAGACAGGACTATTCACGCAAGAAAGGAAAATAGCTACGGGTAGCTCGAGCTTTTTGCTTTGATCCGAGTGAGATGCAGCAACAGCATGGACGAAGCCGGTGTGGCGGGTCAATAGAAGGATAATGGAGGAGGGCCGAAGAATACCAAACGCAGCGGGGACTAAGTGAAGCTATGATTGGGCTGTATCATGGCGAATCGCCCCGGCCGAATGATGAGCGGGGTGAAGATGGGGATGGTGGACAAAATGCCAACGTGATTTGCGGGAAATATGAAGCGATGTTGATGACGAGATACTATTCGATCAGTCTCTCCCTCAAAGTTAGCCGCGTAGTCTTTGTTGCTTTGTTAGTAATGAATGGGTGGACATCTGATTTACTTTGTGTGCTGAGAATCTTTGTGTGAAGTGAGTGTACTCTGGTGGGAAAGGGGCAAGATATGGACGTACAACAACGATGTGCGGGACGGCCCGCAGTATTTCCTATTCCTACTTGGGCTAGAAAATATCCATGGGTAGCACTTAGTCATAGAACCTATCTCTTCAGTTCCATTTGTTAGTAGCTGGTCTATTAATTGTAGCCCCGAGTAACTGAACGCCTTTACTTGTATTTTAATTGCTATAATTAACTGTTGCCATCTACAGCCACCCTTCAGTCTTTTGAGCGGCGCGAGCAATTTTGATGGTGAACCTTGCCATTTTTTATTCAACCGCATACTTGTGTGAATGAGAGCGTTGTTGGGGAGGAGCTATCACAAGAAACGAAGCACGAATCAAAACAATTCACTCTGGGTAGTACACGAGCGGATGTGAAAACTGACTGGTATTGGTGAACAAACCGCACTCTATTATTTCGACCGCAGTATAAGCGGGAATCTCTAAATAACAAACAAGCCCATCTAAAGCTACACAGAAACCGAAGACCAACACCCCCAGCATGCTAACACGCCTAGAACTCCCAGCAGGAAACACTCAAGCCTTCCCAATCTCCAACCCCCTCCAAGTCGGCTCCCCCTTCTCCACAAAGAACGTCCTCGACTTGATCAACCAAACAAGCCACCCCGGAATACGCCATCCCATGATCTGGCCCACCCCTGAGCTAGGTCCGGTTGGGACAACCTGAGTGCCCTTCATGCCCTTGAAAATCTTCTGCTTGAATAGGCCCTGCTTCCCAGCGCTGTTGGCGATGTCAATGCCGATACTGGTTGACACGGGTAGGATGGACGCCAGTGCGTCGAGGATAGATGCGTTGCTGTAGTCGGCAACATCTCCGAGAGCGTAGACGCCGGGTGTGTTGGTGCGGAGCGTCTTGCCGCCGTCGGTAATCACGTAGCCCTTGGAGTTCAACCACGCTGGTGGGAGGAAAGAGGAGTTGGGCTTGCCGCCGGTGGCGTCGATGTACAAATCGACAGTTTGCGTAGTTCCGTCGCTGAAAACCACAGTGGAGGAGCCATTTGCGTTCTCCGACGCGGACCTGACTCGGGTCTTGTGAACGGTCTTGACGCCAAGAGCGCTCAGCCTTGACTCTGCCGACGAGCTGTTTCCTGCCACAAGACGCGGGAGAAGTCGGTCGCTGCCGGATAAGATGGTGACTTCAGCCTTGGGGTAGTGGGTTGCGATTTCACCAGCGGTCTCGACACCGACAGCACCGCCACCTGCGATCAAGACCTTCTTCGCCGTTGGGAGTGCCGCCTGGACTGAGACGTACAGGTCCTTAGTGACGTCCTCGTGGTCGTTTACCTGCCAGAGCTTCGAGTTCGAAGTTGTGCCTGTGGCGATAACAAGGCTCTGATATTTGATCTCCTGTGTTGCTCCATCTTGTAATGCAACGTTGACGACCTTCTTCTCGGGGTCCACGGCAGTAGCCTTGCCCAGGACGGTGGCGTACTTGTCTGCTTTGTACTCCTTCAGTGCTCCAGCGATTGGGAAGAAAAGTTTACTTGGGGTGATGATTTCCTTTCCAACCAAGTAGCGCGGGCCGGGAATGTTGTAGAAGTACTCGGTGTGCGGGGCAACGATTGTGACGTGATACGTGACATTTGGTGTTTGCTTGGAGAGGACAGGAATGATGTCCCGGAGGAGAGAGTGGGCGGTTCCTAGACCTGAGAAGTGAGATCCTAAGATGACAATCTCGTGAACTGTGGATTTGGTGGCCATTGTTGTGGATGTTCTTCACTGGAGGTTGGCGGATGTGCAAGATTGATGGTGTTGAGGTGGGTGGGTGATGTTGAAGTGGGTGATGATTGGCTTGTGAGAATGTCCTGATGAGGTTGGAATAGAATAAAGAGACAATTGGGGCCACCCGAATATTATATAGAAACTATCTTGAGAGTGAATTCACAAAAGGGGTGTGATATTTGTAAGAACGCGGCACTTTATCTGATATTGGTAAGTTAGCTTGCAGAATGGCATATTTCGTCACCCTTATAGCCTTCCCACACACACCACGCTAACCGAGGTTGGAAACTTCGGTCGAGTTTCAACCCTGTTCCTATGGGCACGGCGCAGTTTCCTTGTAGGTTAAATTAGGTGATTAGAAGGACAAACTCTATTTTCCTCCAATAGTTGCTGCATAATGGCTTAAAAAGCATTTGGGGTCTGCTTACTACGATCAGTAATTGTAGTAATTGTAATAATTATAGCAACTGTGATTTTCAGAGCGCGAGAGAGGGCGGCACCGAAATTATGTCATCCGCCCAAACCCGCTCGTGCATCCGCTCGTGCATCCGCCCCGCTGCTTGAGCCAAGCCTCGGTCCACTTGCGCACGCAATAACTCTTCTCCGGAAGATGACTAAGAAACTCCACTAATAATAACGCTAACTTGTTATGGTTTAGTTAGCCAGTCACGAGATTTACCGCAACAACTGTTTGTCCGACGCCGATGAGTGGGTGGGGACGATTGGCCTGGACTAACCCATTCTGGTCAAATGTGCCGCTCTTCGCTCTTTCCAACTTTCCCCGCCGATCATTGATGGGGCGTTGTAGTCGCTAGATCCGTTGCTAAATCCTTTGCTGGGTCTTAACTGGATCTTTGCTCCCTATAGCGCACCGTTTGTATCAAATTAGGCAACGACTAACGTCTCACTGCTCCATTCCTAAATCCTTCAAAATCGATGGCCAATGACTCTGCGGCTTGTGGCTCTGCCTATACTGCGCCACCAGTTTGTTCCCGCTTGATGATTGAAGCTATGGGCCAAAACACGTAGGAGAGAGATAGCAAGGGGAACGCCACGTTGTATCGCGTTGAATTAATGTATGAACAGGAATGAACTAACCCTTTCTGTCCCCATGTGCCGCCGCTCATCTATATTATGCCTCAGCCTCCTACACATATCGATGCGCGGTGACGATAAGTGAATCCTCAGATCGGCCAACCCGGCAGGGCTGAGTGCAACATTAGATTCAACAGTATATATATACTGCCAACATCGCCTAGATCTTTGAATCCAGCTGAACAACACTCGGTCTTCAGATCCTTATATTATATATTATCACTCCTTTTCCTCTGCCTGCCACGAAATACCACAACACCGTGTACGCACGGCATTCAACGATGTCGTCCAGCACAGAAATCACATCGTATTACGCATACGACCCTAGCCATGCTCTCCCAGCTGTATTCGCTGCCTTGATTGGCATATCTTTGATTTTGCATACATGGCAAAACTTGTTAGTTTCCCTGTTACTCCATGCTGTCAAACCACAGTAGCTAACATTTCCACTTGTGCAGCCGTTACCACTATTGGAGAGTCACATTTTTCATGTTCTATGGCGGCACTGTCTTTACCGCGGGATGGATCATGCGGATCGCCTCATCATACAATCCCGGTAACTTAAACCTTTATATCGCCCAGACTTGCCTCATCCTCGCCGGGCCTCCAATTTACTCAGCGGCTGAATACAACGTCCTTGGTCGACTCATGCACTATACGCCAATGCACTCACCTATCAACCCGAGTCGCGTCCTCTACTTCTTCATCTACGTGGGTGCTGCTGTCGAGAGTCTGACGGCTGTCGGGGCGGTGCAACTATCTGCAGCGGACGGCGATATGGATAAGCTAAAGGACGGAGAGACCTTTATGTCGATCGCTCTCGTGCTCCAGGGCGTAGTGGAGTGCCTGTTCATGAGCATGGTTGCTCTAGTACACTACCGCTGCGCACGCGCGAAAATGCTCACGCCTAATGTGCGAACCATCTGCCTCATGCTTTACGGCACCTCGTCACTGGTCTTGCTGCGCTGCATCTTCCGTGCCGTGGAAAGCTTCAGCACTCTCAACGTCATATCTTCAGGGACTTGTGATGGAACCTGCCGAGCTATCCTGAGACACGAGTGGTACATCTACGTATTCGAAGCAGCACCTATGGTTCTATACACATACTGGCTCAATATCGTGCACCCTGGCAGATTCCTGCCTCACAACACGAAGGTCTACCTTGACTTCAACGGGGTGGAGCGTGTTGGCCCTGGGTGGATAGACCACCGAACTACGTGGATGACTTTCGTTGATCCGTTCGATATCAGGGGAAGGATGAGCGGCAACTTAGACCACGAGGAATACTGGCTGCAACCAGAAGAACATCCCCCAGTGGCAGATGCTGCTGCTAAGCAGGAAAGCCAGACCGAGCCTGCTAGAATTGTTTGAAAACCATGTAGATTTAGATTTTCCATTTGTTTTATTCGCTCATATATTAGCCATGCTTATACGTATAATATCAGGAGTTATCCATTTGCAAAAATACTTGAGCAATGCGTGCTCTTCTGATATCAAATTGAACCCTTCGGACTGCCTCGATGACGTAAGATTTTACCCCACGACCCCTGGGCCGCTACGGCCGCCCAGTCTTAAGCGGCAGCTAAGCCACACTAAGCTTATGGTACAAAGTCCAGCTCAGCCCTGTGGCAATTACCTCAGCTTCGTCCATCGATGTTCCATTTAAACTTCAACGTCTGCCTCTGATACAGTATTTGTGCTATATATCTCAAATAATTGACATTTTATTGATATACTTACGTGCTATTTGATAACGCTAGTGGGCTTCTCCGCTCTCTCTCACGGGGCAGATCCACAATTTGGAGCGCTCTTCGTACGGCGTGCTCGAGGAGCTGGCCTGGGCACATATCACCACGTCTATCGTCCCAGAGCTCGACGAGGGAGCATTTATCGCTCGCAGCATCTTGGGAAGAATTAAACGCGGAGGGTTCGACGGCGAACGTCTTCCACAGCTATGCCAGGAGTGCCATCGGGGCGTGGGTGCGATGGCTGTCGCATACAGAAGAAAAAGGTAGGTTCTGCATTCATGTCACATAAAGACATCTTCTGAAGCTGGGCATAGTGTGACCAAGCGAAACCGGCGTGCTCGCGATGCGCTCGTCTGAAAATGGCGTGTGTTGGGGCAGGACAGCAAAGATTCAAATTCAAGGAGGAACAAGGGACTCGGAATACCATTGCCATACCACACCGCACTAAAGGCTCTCCGACATTTACCATAATTGATACTGTAAATGCAGTACATCATACGCCGAGCAATGCATTAATCCAAACGATAAATGAATTCGTGGGTACGATGACGCTGTCTACTTCTGTGAGGTTCAACCTTTGCTATTGGTACGGAGAATTCCTACAAGATATCCCCGCGCGCCTTGGGAGAAACGAAGCATTGGACTCGTCTGTCAAAGCATTGACAGCAGCACACTCGAGCTACTGTTTGTATGGCCGAGCTAATCCCGAAGCCCTGCTGAAATACTCGGCCGCGCTCCGCGTTCTCCGATTTTATTTGGACGACCCTGCCAAAGCCCGCTCATCAGAGACACTGTGTGCAGTGATGCTGCTACTGATAGCCCAGGTGAGCTATATATGCTACCATCTAACCAATCCTCTATTGACACTTTCAGGGCTTCCATGGCATGACTGAAATGAGCATGACTGGTCACTGCGAGGGCGCAGCACAAATATTGAAGGCACGAAGATATTATGACCGCAATGATGAGTTTGAATCCAAATTGCACCTCTCTTTACGGGCGCCAGTGGTAAGATACCTAGTATGAAATGCTCTGCACATTAGCTAAGTTAGATCCAAGATTTTCGAAGGACTTTTCAATCCCAAAATTCAGTTTACTACTTTGGAATGGAAGACTCTCGTCGACAACCATATTGATGAAGGCACCTTTCCAGGCAAGATGATGCGTTATGTCTCGCAAGTCACATCCATGATTCGACATGGGAACTTTTTCAATGGGGAAATCAGTGACAGTGACATGAAGTCTATCGACGTATTAAGGACTAACTACCAGGCTTTGAAGGCTGGGATGAAAAAATACGAAGCGTACATGGAATCTATGAAACCCAACCCCATCGAAAAAGATGTTAAGCGGTTTGCTTTCGATGCCCAGACTTATTATCTCGTTCAGCGGTTTTACACTTTTGCCCTCACCGTTGGCATCATCCTTGGATGCGTTCTCAGCGCTGTCGAAGCCGAAAACGCAGAGATAACGTTTGATATGAATTCATTTGCAAACGGAATTATGTCTTTCGCGGAGGACGCGAAGAGGTTCAGGCCTCTTGGAGCTAGTTACATGCAGCTTTGTTTCCAGACGGCTTGGATTGGCACCACCGACCCCGCAGTAAAGGCTGAGGCGGAGAAAGAAATGGTTGAGTACGTGGAAGGCTTTGGGACAGGATATACCAAGGCGCGATTGATGTCGGAGCTTGAGCGGATGTCACGGCATATGCGCCTTATTGAGCCATATGCGCTGTAGAGAAGGACTGGGACACTGATCAAAACGAATATCACCCAACGAGGTTTAGGCATGGCCGGTCTAGATGGTTGAATTATCAACAAAGAAGCACCAAAAAGCTGCATGTTCCTGCGCGAACGGGTGCAGGCATATCACAAGAGAGAGCGTGTTGCCAGGGTGGGTGTCCATTTTCGTGTATGAGAGCCTTTGTTGCTGCAGGGTGATTCTCACATTTAGAAAATGTGATAATTGGAATGCAGTGAAGAGTTCAGCAACACTTCGGATTGGAAAAACGGGGTCTGCCGAGCTGCTCAATGCATTTGCAGACACCCGATGGGGCTGGAAAGAGTAACGATTTAATGAAGTGGGAAATTGCGATTGTTTAGAAATAGGATGGCAGCGCAACGACGGTAGATTGTTTTGATTTCCAGGCAAATAAATACCCAGTTCTCATATTTTACGAATTTTATAACTATTTTAAAGAACCCAAGTGAATCCCCATCGTTGCTCCTTCCCATTAAGCCTTGTCACCATTATTGGACAGGCAACCGGCAGGCACTGCCACCGCCACCAAACTAATCCCCGGGATCGGCAGTGGGTCCCCGGGGAACCAAAGAACCAACCACCCGGAAACGAACCTTCCCGACAACCGCGGTCTTTGTGCACTCTCTCCTGCCGTTTATGAACGAAAGCTCCGTTGGCTCGCTAGTGAGTTAGTACTTGTACCTGAATCTGCGTTTGAAAGAGGAAGCTGCGCGCGGCCTTTGAGGAACCTGACCGCACATTCGCAAAGCGCCGTGCTACAAACGGGGGTTGCGAGGTTAAGATCTAGAGCCTTCCCTGGGAACTTACTGGGCATTTACCAACCTCTTGGGACCTCTGTGCTGGAAAGGCTGAGCTCAGCTCCATATATTATCCAAGCTTGGCAAAGTGCCCAGTCTCCAGCCGCCCAGCCAGAATCGCCAGTATGGTGTACATCATGAGGATCTATGTCGACGGTGCGTGCCGCAACAATGGGTATTTTGGAGCAGAGGGCTCAGCCGCCGCCGTCTTCAAGCTGGGGAAAAATCGGATACTCCAATCTCACAAGTATCGCCTGCCTGACGACCCAACTCCAACAAACCAACGAGCGGAGATTACAGCCATCATCGTCGCTCTGAAGGAGGCTATATACAAGCATGGAGACCTGGACACATATCCAAGACTGGATGTCAAGATATTCTCTGATTCCGACTATGCAGTTCGGTGCATGAACGAGTACGTGTTGAAATGGCTCGAGAATGGCTGGATCACTGCTGCGGGCAAGCCAGTCAAGAATCAGGATCTTATCAAAGAAGCTGTTCACTTTCTTAATCAACTCAGGCAGTTGGGGAAAGTGAGGATTCGCTGGATCCCGAGGGGGGAGAACCAGGAAGCTGATCAGCTTTGCAATGATGTTTTAGATGGCTATGGTTATGACGATGACTATGGTTATTATTGAGCATCTGGGACGGTGGAACTTTCGCGAGGATGTCAGATGGCGCGTCGGAGGTGTTTTCTTACGGGCTGTAGTGTTGTGGATCGGATAGGGATATCAACTTTCCAACAAGGGCTGAACTGGGCACTGCATCTTCTGTTGCTCCTCAAGGCAGATATTGGCTGAGCTGGGGGAGGGATTACTAAAGAACTCATGTATGAATGCAAAGGGCTATGGGTGTGCTCTTTTTCAGATGGTATGAATATCAATCAAATCAAACAGGCGCAAATATCCGTGATAAAACATTTCTATACAAATATGCCAAGGGTATCAAGAGCACGCCGGAGCTCCATCAGAACCAGATGGCACGCTCGAAAACGCCTCCGCATCGAACCCACCCTCAAGGTCAAAATTGACAAACATCAAAATTAACAAACATATATTCGTCCATGTTAGCATCATAAGCACTCGTAACGTCGTGGTGGCCCTGCTGCTGCATATATTCTTCTGCACTTTGCAGCTGACTACGGGGATCTGGTAGAAATGAGTTCGATACCGCCTCTGAAGCATGTGGGGCCACCTCAGCAGCCGGTGGATGAGATCGTTCATGAAACCCCCGGAACGGGTTTCTAATGCCCCTTGGCTGCGTAGAATTGTTCTGCCGTTGCGTAGGCTCTGGCGACTCGAGTGGGGTAACTGCCTGTAAAGACTCGGAGCTACCTGACTGGTCGCGGGAACTCAACAATGAAACTATACGCGTGCTTTCATAAGTGACCGATTGAGCAGTACTGCTGTCTCCAGCAATAGATGGGTCCGCCGATGAAGATTGCGGAGTTAGAGGCGCTTCAGGGTTATTCGCAGTAGCTGCAGCCGACCTATATGTTGTAAAGGCTTCATCAATGGCTCTTCCTATCATCGTATCGAATCTGTGGTAAGAGTCCGAGGAGTCCGAGGAGTCTGAGATGCTGGAGAGAAATTGTTGTGCAACATAGGGTTCCATATTATTTACTCTTTCCCTTAGCCAATTTAGCAGTATTTGTGGCACTTCTTGATGCAAGAGCGTTTCTAGATCTGTGTCGTTGGCAGCTGAAAGATTGTATGGCACAAAATCTACTTGTCTATTAGCTCTGACAAGCCCACTTTGAACAATGTGTACATAAATTTTGACTTACATGGAGATGGAACGTCGGTTAGTGTCTTACCAAACAGTTCGCGATATATTCTCTCCCAACGTTCTCGTTCTGTTTCGTCTTTGCACTTTGTTACCCTTTTGCCCATTTCGGTAGTCCACCCTTCAACGGGCACCGGTTGCCTCCTTTGACAGGGAATGTCAGCTTGACCATGATTTATTAGACTATTTTGGTCGGCAAAGGTCTGCCAGCATCGGGTGCAATGGAGAGGAGGAGGATGGACCCTGCGGAGATGTTCCCTGCCAAAAATTAGGACGAGCTGAAAACAGCAACATTTAACTTACTTCAAACGAAAAATAGCATCGAAAGGAGTTGTAGAGCATGTTCGGAAGCGGAGAATACCATGGTTATACTTCCACGGTTTATATTTGTGGAAGGGGCAAGCAAGATTTAAACCTTCTTTCTGGAGTAAAGTACGGTTAGAGCGTTTCGAAGGATTTCGGTTATCATTGGTTTCATCCTCATCATCTCTCTTCCTCCGTTTTAGTGCTATTGACGATGCAGAATTTGATGGGAATTCCGATGGTGTCCGAGTATCTGAAGCCGTGCGCGTTGCTCCTGGGATTTTCTCATATTCAGAGGTAACTCTCTTCTTGACCGTATGCTTCGTCCATAGGGCGAACCAATCGGACACAGATAAACCATTGTAAACACTCCAGAATTGCCTCGATTGCTTGTCAAACAGTGCTCGCTTAACTGGATCAAAGGAGAGATACGTCCTAGAGCTAGTATCTATGTCATCGAAGTCACTGGACTGTAGCTCCTCTTCTTCAGATAATTCCGTGCTTTGCTCACTGGTACCTGAGGGGCTTTCTCTAGAGTCGGAAGGGGAGAGCTCGATGCCAAAGTCGTCACCCGCTGGCGGGGAGGATATAGCTGGAGATCGCAGAGAAGGGCCGTCATCTCTGGGAGGTAGGGTTTTACGGTCCTCTAAATAGCGATCCATAAGAAAACCACGCTGGGTCCGGATGATTGTATTTTTTGTAACAGCAGATAGTGGCTCTGAGATTTGGCTTTCAAGTCTTTCTTCCAGTGATTTGATATCTTGTTCACGAAGATCAGTAACATAAGCCTGTACACTGTATGGCGATGCACTCGTCATGCTTGACTTCCTCATGTCTTCTTCTACACGCTCCTTGTATTCCTCGTCTCGTTGCTTCTGTTCCGTCTCTTTCTTTAGGTTCCTCTCTACTATCCTGTTTTGTTGTTCCTGCTCTATCTTTTTTTCCTTGTCCTCAAACCGCTTCCGCGTCCGAGCATTCATTTTCGAACCTGGTTTCGAGGGTATCGTCGAGGCGGTTGCCATCCACGGGGCCATACCACGAGGGCCATAAGAACCGGTGCTTTCAGGTGATACACCACGAGGACCGTAAGAGACTGCGCTTTCAGGTGATGCACCACGAGGACCGTAAGCGAGAGTGCTTTTAGAGTCATCCTCTGATTGATCAGTAGAAGATCCAACATCTATAAGGTCGTTATAACTTTGCAAACGTTTCCGAGGGATGGGTGTCTCTCAGAGACTAGCTAGCTTACAGGGTGAAAGTGTGCGGTTATCATCTGGAAATAACAGCTTGTAAATAACTTGCCAATCTTCTTGCGGTGCTAGTTGTTTCGGGGATTTCCGCCTATTTACCAATGCCACAGCCGTTTCCCGTGTAATTTCCCCAGGCAATCTTGGTTGGGGATCAAGCCCACAGAGTCTCATGTCTCGATGATGGGATTGAAGATCAGGTTGAGAATTGAACCTTCGGTTGCATTCCGGGCAACGAAGCGAATCTGTGTGATTCATCGCAATGTGTGCCCTGCTCTTATATAAGTATGGCTTTAATAAAGCGTAAATTGGGTTGTTTTATCTTTACATTACAGTAGTTATATTTGGAAAATCATTAACGACACAGTGCTCGTAGTTCGTAGAACTAAACGTAAAGGGATCATGCTTGAGAAACGGGCAAGCAAATCTAGGCTTGGAGTTTTCTATATCTCTCTGGGATCGTATACTGGACGATGATGGCGCACTAATATTTTGGCTTTTTTTCTGCCCGATGTTGCCTATGGGCCCTTTGAGATCACTAGGTTTAGCCGTTGGTTCCCTCACCCCGTCCGGTGTGGGGGTGGGCGACGCAAGGACCAAGGACGACAAATCAAGGGGGTCCATGGTGAAAAGACACGGAGGGTGTCCCTCTGAAAGCCAAGTGTAAAATAGCTGATGAGAATTGAGTCTTGGCAACGAAAAAGCCGGCAATCACGACAGTGCAATAGCAAAAATGCACGTATGCATTTTCAAGATTTTAAAATAAGGAAAGATGAAACCAAAGGAACTGGGGGGAGAGCGACGCCCAATGCTTTTATATCCCCGGGGAGATCGCCGCGCCGCCAATCACAGACATAGTAAACTCAGCCTCGTCCTGCGCGACACTCGACACGCAGATGCGTGAGCGAGTCGGAGCAGCACACCTTTAAGAGGCACTCGCCTGCATTATTGAGAACACTCACCGGTCCAAGAATGATTCTGCCAGCATGCGCCACGCAAGATAGTTGAAGGTGGGGTATCCATTGTGCCTTGTGAGCAACCCCACGCAGGAGAGTGGGAATATCCATTGTGAGGGAATGCGCTTCGCGCAAGTGAGTGAGAATACCTATTGTGAGCGTAAAGCACTGCGCGCAAGAGAGTAAGTGACAATTATTATGAGCGTAGGGCAATTCCACGCAACGGCGAGGGAGATGCACGCACTAAATTGAGCGCGAGGAAGCTGGGAAAAGAGCATACAGGGCGTAAAGAACATAAAATAAATAGAGAGGAAATCCCGAGTCTGTCTTTTTGAAGCAATCCATTTTATAAAGCATCTTACCTACCCAACTCACACTCGAATCATCGCTGCCGTTGTTGACGACGGAGAAAGAGGTGAGTGACAGATTGAAGTACCCTCCTCTACCAAGTATCAAGTCACCTGACATGGGACAGAAACTATGCCTTCACAGAGCGCAAATGAGTGGGCCACCTTTGGTGGTCCGTTCACTGACACAAAAGGCAGTTCAGGGTAAACTGGCCTTTACATTCCCAACAATACAGAGAAATAACGGGAGAAAAGGACCGAGAATCCATCTGCACAGAAGGATGATTCCGACATCCTGGCAGCATGCCAGACACCAGCTTCCCTGACGCCATACTGGCAAGCCCGGTACGTGGCTCTGGACGCAGAGACGAACCGACATGTGCATGCCATCGAAGGCACTCAGAAGCTGCGGGGAAGCCACCAAACGACGAACAAATAGCGCACATGAGAGATGCATTTCTCGAATATCCCCATATTGCGGCTCCAGTTAGGTAAAGTCCCTGGCACTTTCCGATGCGGCCGCCCCACACCCAGGATCGACAGGATCTCGATATCGGGGGGCCTCGGCCTTGGGTTTCCCGAATAGGCTTGGGCTGGTACTGAGTCTGTGTCGGGGGGGAGAAAAGCAGGGGCCGCTGCGAGTGGCTTGCGCGGATGGCGTTGTTGGGGGGGAGTTATGCTTTTTTGTACAGTAGATATGGATGGGATGGGGGAATGCATCATATATTGCTTTGTCTCGCATGGAGAAAATAGAATTTCTTTGTGAAGTGAAACCGTGGATGCGGCCGTAGTCGTCCCGTAGCGTATGATTGCCCACTTGAGCGCTCGATCTGTGTGTTATATTAGGTGCTGCGATGGACATGGATGGGAGGGCCCGCTGTAGTGAGCAGTTACTTGTCAGTGTCACTGACAAGTCAAGTAACTGCACAGACTTGGTATAGGTACAGCGCCGGCATCGTCGTCCGGAATCGCGGAGAAGCCCAGCTCGATCGCTGGGGTGAGGGGGGAGGGAGCATGCAAGGAGAAGGGCGCGACAACGACGGAGACGGAGATTAAGCTCGATCCTAGCATACCGGCCGACGGGTGGTGGTGTGTGGACAAGTGTGGACAGACAGTGTGGCCTGTGTAGAGAATGCCTTGTACGCCGTACATCGTACATCGTATACGGCCCGGAGTTTTATAGATTCGCCCGGATCCCTTGCTCTTGCTCGCAGTTTGTACGTAGTTTTGTCCCTTGGTCCCCATTTGCCCCCATTGTCCCTGGTCTCCCTTTTGACGTCCCTGTGATTGGCATGTGATGTAACCCTAATCAACGGATCAGGCTGATTTGTCTTTCGAGTGCCGGGTTCTGATCCATCGGCGGCCCTAGGCCCAAGTCAGATTTAGTTGAGCGCTCGCCATAGTTGCTGTTTTCTACGTCAGCAATGAACAAAGAAAGTAGTACTTGCTCAAATGGCAAAAACGACAACGGACGATACCTGGGATTGTTTGCCCGGAACCTGCATATTTCCGTGGGCCAGAGAGGGCCAGAAAAGGCCAGAGATGGCCATAGAGAGCCACCGACGACCAGAGAAGGCAGGAGCTGTTGTTCTCCCCCCCCGCCACAAACCATGCACGACACACCACGGAACGCTGTTTGCTTGACATGCATGTCCCACGTCCCGAGTAGACATCGTACATCGTACTTGCATACTTACTGTAGGTGATGCGTACGTACGAGTACGAGGGGCCAGTGGTAGTGGTCGTTGGGTTTGGTCTTGGTCTTGGTTCTTGGGCCACAGGGTGAGAGTGGGACCGGGGCCGGGCAGTCGCAGAGTTGCTTGACGCGGAGATATTAAGTGCCTATCATGGGGTGGTATGGGGTGGTATGGGGTGGTTCTGATTGAAGTGCCTAACGTGGATGCCGGCGGGCTACCAGTCACATCGGATAGATGGGAATATAACCAACGGCGGTGATCATAAAATGGGGAATATGGGCTGGTGGGTTTGTGGGTTTGTGGATTTTTGTTTGCGCAGTGCACTGGTGCAGTTGGTGCAGTTGGTGCAGATGGTGCAGTGCAGTAGTTTGTTCGTGGGTTGCTGGGTTTATACTCGGTAGCTCGTGCGTTGCGCGCAGGCTCTCTTTCGTGCCCCTGTAGCACCTCCTGTTAGGCCCTATACCCCCCTGTAGCCCCTACACCTTCCCCTACGCCTTCCCCCCCACCATCTGCCCACATCTGCCCATCTCCACTAATGCAGTAACTTATAGTGCTCTAGTTGCAGTGAGTCTCAGCGCACCGTGAACAGATTCCATCCACCC
>LMYD01000622.1:0-22441 GCA_001630595.1 Pseudogymnoascus sp. BL308
CTGCACTATGCCCTGTGGCTCTGGCGCGTAAGAGGGAGGAACGGCGGCGGCGGTGGGGGAGTGTGCAGGCAGTGTGTGTGTGTGAGACTGTGGGATTGAGATTAATTAGTGACATGCGCGGTGGTGTGAGGGATGGTGTGGGCTGCTGGGGTCGGGGGGGTCTCAGTTGGCTTGGCTCGAGATCGGTGTTGGAAGTTTTGGGACGGCGGTGGGGGTGATTGAACTGTGCGTTTCTGGACCGGCGGTTACAGTTGAGTTGGATCGGGATTGTGTGTGTTCGCGTTCGTGTTCGAGATGCGATGCGTGGTTTTGTTGGGTCGTGATGGTGTAAACGCGGTCGGTCCGTCTTTCTCCTATGATGCGTTTCAGGGTTCGCTGGACCCCTCAGGATTTGTTCTGCCAGGCTTGTGAGGCTTTGCGAGGCCGTGGGTTCAATGGCATGAATGATGCGTGCGCCAGGGGACTGGGCGTGGTGTATTTGCTGGAATCTTTACTACCACGGTAGTAGCACAGTTAGCACAGTTTTAGTAAGATAGTAGGGTTTTGGAGGGCGAATGGAGTGGGCTGGTTCGTCCCGTCGGCGATGCTGGGCAGGTACCCGTCGTTCCTTCTCGTCATCGTCATGCCCTGCCTGACTGGGTGGCTGCACTGTGAATCTGTACTCTGTAATACGTGCCACTGCGACATGTGGGGTAGCCGGTGGGAGTATAGTGGCAACAGTGTGTTTAGAGTAATATCGGGATTCCTGATATACTCGTGTGTGCATGGAGACTTGTGAGGAGACTTGTGAGGAGACTTGTGAGGAGACTTGTGTCAATCTTGTGAGGAGACTTGTGAGGAGACTTGTGAGGAGACTTGTGAGGAGACTTGTGTCAATCTGCGCCGGTCTGATCAGAAGATGTCGGCGATGGTGACCTTTTGATTTGCTTGTTTCAAGGAAGGATGGAGGGAGATGGAGATGCTCACTTACGAGAGGGTTTGTTATCATAGCAGAGTGGCATATATATGTTCCATCGTTCCGTCTCTCAATGCGAAGGTAGAGAGTGTCTGTAGTGTCTGTAGTGTCTGTAGTGTCTGTAGTGTCTGTAGTGTCTGTAGTGTCTGTGTAGAGTGTATTTATAGGTGATAATGCTGATAATGTGGGATCTTGTGTAGAATATTGCATATATTTGGGTATAAATGGGCATAAGATAGCATCCCCATACTGCAAATATGCTCCTGTTCGCGATAATATACTCGATGCAGCTGTATTACTCCTACATCACCACTACTAATCTTAGTGCCTGAGTTAGTGGGCAGTAGCGGGCAGTAGCGGACTTTAGTGGACTTTAGTGGACTTTAGTGGACTTTAGTGGACTTTAGTGGACCCCTGTACTCTCTCTAGCGACGTCTCTTCTCAGACAATTCAGTCAATCCCTCTGCTAGAGTCAGGTACCCTCCACCCTCCATACTCCCTCCATCCACCCTCCAAAGTTACTTCCTATTCCACCCTCGTATGTATCTTTTCCCCCTCTCCATCTCCCCCCCCTCCTCCCTCTCTACTCTACCTGCTCCGTCTCCTCTTTAATCCCTCCCCCAGTCCATCTACTACCACCACAACAACCACTACTTCTCCTCTTTCATCCTTCCTCCTCCTCCTCCTCTTCCTCACCCTCCCCTCCCTTCATTCTTTTACCCTATACAAGTCGCCGGTTTCCAAAAAAGAAAACGCGCACGACAAAATCTAATATCTTCCAAAGCTGCATCATCATCGCGCGCCTTGCCTCCAATCTATTCGCCGACGCAACACCCAGCTTCGAGGTGACTGGTTGCCTCAAAAAGCCTCGTGGCTCAAGCCCAGGGAATCATTCTCCGTCTCAGACATTCCGTCGCAACGAATCGGGATATTTCGCTGTCCTACCGCAACATCTCGCAACTGTAATCGACACTGCATATGGTTCGAAGAAGATACTTTCTACGAACACTCACTCTCCATTGGCAACTACGAAAGTCTTAGCAGACCCGACTATAACCCTCGCAAGGACATCTTATCGACCCAATCCCTCTTCGCGAAATCACTTTCTCGATACTACAACCAAGCGTTCGCGCTCCAGCCTTATTTTTCTCGAATTTCGTCTTTCGTCCGACGGTCGATCTACAGCCTTCATTCCTCCTCAGCTGAACCACAGCCAACGAGACCTGTCCTACAACACCTTTGTCTCGCCTTTCGGGATCTAGACCTCGCGCGCAACAGCTCAATCACACACTCCTATTCTTACTCAGTGCGCTGTACGATATAGCACCGTCGGGCTTGCCGCGCCTACGCTGAAACCCAAGGCGGACAAAAGGAACCACTGCCCCGGTCCTCCAGAGGGGTTCACAAAACTCCGTCGAGCGACACAGGGTGTGATGGCGACCATGTTACAGACACCATCGCGTGCGTCCAGCGCCTCCTCTTCCTCCTTCCAACCAGTCTCACGCCAAAACACAATGTCCAGCGTCAACGATGGCAGCCGGTCGGCGAGGCAGTCGAAGAGGTACTCTTCCGTGACAGCACTATACATGAGCATGTCAGCAAATGAGCGTGATCTTGAAATCGAGGATGACCTGGCGAAGGCGCAGAAGGTGCTGCGCGAACTGAAGTCCAAAATCTCCTCTCAGTCAAAGAAGAACTTTGTGCTTGAGAAGGACGTCAGGTATCTGGATTCCCGCATCGCGCTCCTGATTCAGAACCGCATGGCACTGGAAGAGCAGAACGAAGTCGCGAGCCATCTTGAGGATGCTGGTGATTTACAGGAAGGTTTCTTTCCCAATGACGAGAAGACCCAGAAATATGGCAACCTCTTGTTCCTGCTTCAGTCTGAGCCGAGGCATATTGCTCATCTTTGCCGACTGGTCACCATGGCTGAGATCGATGCTCTCCTGCAGACAGTCATGTTCACAATCTACGGAAACCAGTACGAGAGTCGAGAAGAGCATTTGCTCTTGACTATGTTCCAGGTATGCGCCCTATGAGGTTAACTTCGACACATGTGCTTTGCTAACTTACTGGATCAGTCCGTTCTTACCTACCAATTCGATAATACCCCTGAATATTCGTCTCTGCTTCGTGCCAACACACCCGTCTCTCGAATGATGACCACATACACCCGGCGAGGCCCGGGACAAAGCTACCTCAAGGCAGTTTTGGCGGATAGAATCAACGGTCTCATTGAGCTGAGAGATCTCGATTTAGAAATCAACCCCTTGAAGGTCTATGAGAAGATGATTGAGCAGATTGAGCAAGAACACAACAAGCTGCCAGATAACCTGCCCAGAGGTGTAACCGCGGAACAGGCTGCGGAGAACCCACAAGTTCAAGCCATCATCGAGCCTCGTCTTGGTATGCTTATGGAGATTGCCAATGGATTCCTCACCACGATCATCGATGGACTTGAGGAGACCCCTTACGGTATTAGGTGGATCTGCAAGCAGATTCGCAGTCTCACAAAGAGGAAGTACCCGGATGCCAACGACCAGATTATTTGCACGCTGATCGGAGGGTTCTTCTTTCTACGCTTCATCAACCCCGCAATTGTCACCCCGAAGTCATATATGTTGATCGACGGGACTCCTGCCGAGAAGCCAAGGCGAACTTTGACTCTCATCGCCAAGATGCTCCAGAACCTGGCCAACAAGCCATCCTACGGAAAGGAGCCATACATGGCAAAACTGCAGCCATTCATCCAGGGGAACAAGGAGCGCATCAACAAGTTCATGCTTGATTTGTGCGAGGTCCAGGACTTCTACGAGAGTTTGGAGATGGACAACTACGTTGCCCTATCAAAGAAGGATCTTGAGCTTTCCATCACACTGAATGAAGTTTACGCCACCCACACACTCCTCGACAAGCATCGGGTTGAGCTGAACAAGGACGACAACTCCCATCTGGCGGTAATTCTTGCAGAGCTTGGCCCTGCGCCAGCACAGCTCCCTCGCAAGGACAACAGAGCGATCAACTTGCCGCTTTTCAGCAAATGGGAGACTGCCATCGATGATCTCACAGCCGCGCTCGATATCACTCAAGAAGAGGTCTTCTTCATGGAGGCAAAGTCAACTTTTGTACAGATCATGCGCTCGATACCTGGAAACCCACACGTAGCGCGCCGCCCGCTGCGTCTCGAGAAGGTTGCTGATGCTGCAGCCACCTCGCGGAACGATGCTGTCATGGTCCGCAAGGGTATTCGCGCTATGGAGCTTTTGTCCCAGCTGCAAGAGATGCGCGTCATCGATAGGGTAGATGGCTTCGCCACGCTTCGCGATGAGATTGAGCAGGAATTGCACCATCTCGGCTCTTTGAAGGACGGTGTTGTCCTGGAGACGCAGAAACTCGATGAGGTCTTCAAGACTATCCGTGACCACAACACCTACCTTGTGAACCAACTCGAGACATACAAGAGCTACCTGCACAATGTCAGAGGTCAGGCGGAAGGCACCCGGAGGAAGCAGCAGCAACAAAAGGTTCTCGGACCGTATAAGTTCACGCACCAGCAACTCGAGAAGGAAGGTGTCATCCAGAAGAGCAACGTGCCAGACAATCGGAGGGCGAACATCTATTTCAACTTTACGAGTCCATTACCCGGGACGTTCGTCATAAGTTTGCATTACAAGGGTGCGCAGCGCTTTTTAACTTCCCTACCACTACACCTTACTAACTTTAAATCACTAGGACGCAACCGTGGACTGTTAGAGCTTGACCTGAAGCTCGACGATCTGCTCGAGATGCAAAAAGACGGCCAAGAGGAACTCGACCTCGAATACGTCCAATTCAACGTGCCCAAGGTCCTCGCGCTCCTGAACAAGCGCTTCACCAGAAAGAAGGGATGGTAAAGAGGCCGCAGTGCCATCGTCCGAACGCAACTGGAATGAAATGATATCACCCTCATATCACGCTCTATTTACCCGGTCGCCACACCGACCAAGTACTTAAACTAATATATACAAATGATATCCCATCAATACGGCAAATTGGAGTGTACGATCAATGGTAGCGGACAGAGCGACCACATGCTTGCGGAATTCTAAATTTCGCTTTTTCTCTCGCGCGGCCGTCCTTTTTTCTCGTCGGCGCGCTTTCTCTTTTACGTTGGAGTTCTGCGGAGTTTGTGCTGTAACTGATACCTTTTCTGAGATACCTGGCTCGGGGGTGCGCGCTCTCCGATCAGATGTAATGTCCGTGGGCGGGGCCGATGGCTGGTCCAGAGGCTGGGGCAGGCTTTGATCAAGGGGTTTTCAACTGTGGTTTTATGTATGTTGGGGATTGGCTACGATGAGAGGCTTAAGGGAGACGTTCATATGGGGTTTTTGGGATGATTGGGGGGGGGAAGGGGGGTTATAGCATAATAATGGCAGGGGCCGGAGATACCTTGGGGCTATGGATAAGGGGCTGGTGAAGCNGATATAAGAAAGAAAGCCGTGCTTGACTTTACCAAACGTCGTCAACCTCTGCATGCTGTGTGTTGTATTTATATGTTCGGGACGGGAAACGGGAGCGACCGACCCAAAAAAAAAATCGCTGACATAAGCAGCCCCGTTCTGACCAGTACGCCTCGGTTGTCGACGCACGCCCCGGTTTGAGAACAACCATCTTCGCACTTCTGAGTACGGCATCGAACGTTTGTGCAATATAGGGCTTGGAACGACAAGGCTGGGCGTGCCAACGAGATAAAAGGGGGTAAACAAGCCTAGGGACACAGTTCTGTTGTCCGTTCCGGCCCTCGTGGCTCGTAGCATTGCTGGGTAGGCCTCGGCTGCCTCGCTCTTGGGGAGCTGTGAAAAAAATTGCGCCAGTAGACTGGTAAGTGGATTCCGCCCGCGGTATACGTGTGCGCGGGTGAGAGTTACCCCTGAATCATGTGATGTGAAGCCAATATTCTAATTCTTCGAATAGGAGAAATCGAGCCCCAGCTACTAGATACTGGAATACGGGCATCGCAGCCTGGCGCAGCGCATCACCATGCCCGCCATAATCGACGACCCCACGGCCCCCACCCTCTTCCGGCGCTCAGGCGCAACCCCCTTCCCCGACCCTCACGACGCCCAGCCCGCGCTCCCCCCCGACCTCGTCCCGCGCCAAGTCACCCTCCGCGACCGCACCACCATCGCGACCATCGTGCCCTTCTCCTCGCGCTACGGCGTGCCCCCGACCCTCCTCCAGTATCTCAGCGATACGATGAACAAGGAGATCGAGGGGGGGGACACGTACCCCATGATGGACACCATGACGCCCTCGGCCTTCAGCGCGTACTGGTTCCAGAACTTCGGCGCTATCATGCTGCTCGGGACGTATGCGTCTGCTTCTGCTGTCACAGAGGGCCATGATTGGGCCACCCAGTGCCTGGGCGCTTTCTACATCAAACCCAACTACACCGGCCGCTCCAGCCACGTCTCCAACGCCGGCTTCCTCGTCACGGATTCCGCGCGCAACCGCGGCGTCGGCAGACTAATGGGGGAGGCCTACCTCGCCTGGGCCCCGCTGCTGGGCTACACCTACTCGGTCTTCAACCTCGTGTACGAGACCAACGTCGCCTCATGCCGCATCTGGGACGCATTAGGCTTCAAGAAGATCGGGCGCGTCCCCGCATGCGGCAACCTGCGCTCCTACCCTGACCGCCTCGTCGACGCGCTGATCTACGGGCGCGAGCTGGGCGGGGCGCTCGACGAGCAGGCCGGCGAGGAGAGGTTCGACAAGATCCGCTTTTACCTCAAGTACGGGACGTACCCCCACGGCGCGGACCGGGCGGAGAAGAGCAGGCTGCGGAGCGCGGCGACGCATTATAGGTTGAGGGAGGATGATGTGCTGATGCTGAAGGGGAGGGAGGTGGTGCCGGAGGTGGAGAGGCAGTGGGGGATTGCGAGGGAGGTGCATGAGCGGGGGCATGGGGGGATTAATCGCACGACGACGACGATTGCGGAGAGGTTTCATTGGGTGCGGATTAAGGAGACGGTGAGTGATGTGATTCGCAATTGTAAGGAGTGTAAGGATAAGGAGGCGGCGAAGGCGGTGGTGCCTGCGAAGAGGAAGATGGGGGAGGGAGGGGAGGAGTATTTGGGTGGGGGGAGCAATGGCGCGGATAGTCCGGCGATGCGCGGGGAGCTGCAGATGGGAGCGCCCGAGGATCGGGACGTAGATGCGTTCCACGACCCGCCGTCCCCTGTAGCGCAGGAGAAGGCGTTGATGCCGCCGCCGCAGCAGCAAATGGACGGGGAGCCGTACTACGCGGCTATGGAGTACGCGGGGCAGGCGGGCGGTGCGTTCCAGACGGATCCGGGGCATGGGTCGCTGGCGCCGGCGCATCTGCATGCTGATGCGGCGCTGACGCTTGATCCGCAGATTATGGGGCCGTTGAGGGATGATTTTGGGCTGGGGTATGCGCAGTTGCATGATGGTGGGGAGGGCCATGGGTTTGAGGAGGGGGCGTTTCATTTGGGGCAGGATGTGGGGAGGGGGAGGAAGTGGGAGGGGTAGTAATTTGAGTCCTATTAAAATAAAGTTCAAATACGCTTATGCTTATGATGCTCTTGGATTTCTTGATTTGGTTTCTGAGGTTAGTTCTGGGTATCTGCTAATTTTTGGGCTCTTTGATTGCATAATTTGGTATTCATCATTAGATGTGGAGTACGGTGTTCCATGCTCTTTCGAGTGAGTAATATTTCTTTCTACTTCGTTGCATCGATCACCCATGCGGACAACTCGATTAGACTCATGTGTCATCGTCTCTTCATGAACGCCATCCTAAACGCCATTCCATGCTCTTCCAATACAAAATCCCATTCCTCCCCCAGCCGCCAGCCCCACGAGCACCCTAAGCGGGTAACTCGTACGCCCTCCTCACGACCCTCGAGAACTGGTCAATCTTGACATTCTCCCTAACCATCGTGCCCTTCGCCTCGTTCTCCTTGTTCAGCGGCACCTTAACCACGGTACCCTCCACCTGCCACCCACACACCTCGCTGACGAACTTATCGAGCGCCTCACCCTGCAGCCCCAACCACGACTCCAGCACCGAGCGCTCGACCTCGCGCACAGCCTGCGAGACAGTCATAGCGATACGGATGCGGATCAGCTCCTCGAAGCCGTTGACGTCGGCAATCAGATCGGCGTACAGGTCGTCTGAGTCGAGGGTGGACCAGAACTTTGCGTACGAGGCGCCGGCGAGGAGGTTGTTGAGGACGGCGAGCTTCTGGACGGCTTCGGAGAGGGGCGCGTCGCCGGCGGCGGGCAGGGCCGAGGACGTCGAGATCGGCTGCAGGATGTGCGCGGGGAGGAGGTGCAGGCACAGCGAGAAGTCGGGGGAGGGGAAGACGGTCAGCGCCTTGACGAGGGTGTTGGTGATGGTCTCGTCGCGGGCGAGGTGGGGGTTGAATTGGTAGCTGGGGAGAGTGCGTTAGCTAGGAGCTCTTCCCGTGGGTGGTGCTGGCTGCTGATGGGGTGCGGGGAAACAAAAGGAAAAAAGGCAACAGTGGAGTTTGGTTCAGATAGAGCTAATAATAATACTTCGTTGGACTGGAGGGATTCAATCTCCGGTGTCCTACAGGTCTTTGACAATATGTTTTATACATCATTTGGGCTTCCACTGTTGCCGAGGGGGTGAAGATGGAGAAGCTAGACCTACAGTTTCAGGAGCGCGAGGTTCGCGTAGCAGTCATATGCCTTGTCGTCGCACTGCTGCTGGACGTAATCCTGGAAGATGGTCGTCGTCTCGGGGTTGTAGCGGTCGAGTCCGTTGAGGATCGCCTCGATGTGTTCTGGGCGCTCCGGCGCGTAATCGAAAGGGATACCCATGATGGTGATGAATCGGTCGTGGAGGGGTGGGAGGTGGGAGGTGGACTTGTCGTTGACGCGCGGTAGATGGTCAAGGTGGGATGTCCGTTGGCGCTGAAGTTTTCGAGCTTCATTCACAAAATTAGGGCTACCGAAGTGCACTCTTCGGCAAGTTTTGGCGAGGGGAGATGGGGCAACTTTACGCGCCATGATCACGTGACCTACTCCCATTTGTGATTCCGACTCAGGAGAATCTCCTAACATATAATTTATATAATTTATACCAAGCCTCACGCATCGAACCTCTTCTTTGAAAGCTGTAGTTGTTATGTACTATGATATAAGGATTCAGCTCTATGGTATCCGAACCTCTAATATACATTAACATCCGCTTTTTCTCTTTTACATGGACCTATCACGCCCTGTTTATCTCCTCGGCATCCCTCTGCCTCTACCCCTGAGCGCCCTCTGCGCAGCTCCAGGCGGTAATTGCTGGCCAGGTGCCTGCGGCGCCTGCGACTCCTCGTTCTTGATCGTCTCGTCCACGCTCAGGATCAGGCAACTAGCCTCCGTCGCCGCCTGGATGGCATTGATCTTGACCAACGCGGGCTCCCACACGAACTTCTCCATGTTATCGGCGATGCCCTCGTGGACAAAGTCGACACCGGCCCAGGTGCTGCCCTTGCGGTGCTCGACGCGCAGCTTGTTGAGGATGTCGGTCGCGTCGAAGCCGGCGTTGTCGCACAGCTGGCGCGGGATCACCTCGAGTGCCTTGGCGAACGACTTGATGATCGCCTGCTGCTTGTTCGAGATGCTCTTGTCGGCGTATCTGTGCAGGTAGGCCGAGATCTCCATCTCGCAAGCACCGCCACCGGCGACGATGGTGTTGTGCTTGATGGCGCGCTTGACGATCATGATGGCGTCGTGCAGGGAGCGCTCGACTTCGGCGATGAACTGCTCGGCACCGCCGCGGAGGACGAGCGTGCAGGTCTTGGCCTCGGGGCAGTCCTCGAAGAAGTTGAAGCGCTCGTTTCCGATCTGCTTCTCCTCGAAGCGGCCGCAGACACCGAGGTGCTCGGGGTGGATGTCGGAGCATGTGGACTGGATGGATCCTCCGCAAGCTTGGATGATGCGGTCAAGGTCGGCGGAGGCGACACGGCCGGCGCAGAAGATGTCGCGGTCGGCAAAGTACTGGGTGGCGAGATCGCCGATGGGGAGTTTGGAGAGGACAACCTTGGCGCCTGACTTGTACAGAGCCTCCATCTTGTTGTAAATGATTTGCCATTCGGCGTCGACAATGGCCTGGTATTCAGACACTTGCTCTACCCTGACCTCGGCGTTGTCCTTCTCGCTCTTCAACTCCAGCTCCACGTTGAGACACACAATCTTTGGGTTCTTGAAAGACTTTGGTTGTTGCTCGAAACCCGCGTAGGAGAAGGTCTTCTTAAACGCAACACCGTTGACGAAGAGAGAATCGGTGAGGGAGCCACCTGCAATCTTCTTAACGCCAATGAGGTTCTCGTTCAAATCGTCTTGGTCCAAAGTAAGGACGGCATCAACAACCACTACGTACAATATTAGCATAAATCTCGAAGCATGATATCAGGGATACCCACTCTTGGTGAAGAAACCTGTGTTCCTCTTGATGAGCTTACTGCTCATTGCTGTGCCCGCCAATTTGCTCAATGTGTCCCTCTGGTTGCCCTCGTTTGTGTTAACAGCAATCTCCTTGATTTTGTTGACCGACATCATGCTAGCTCTTCTCAGGCCCTTGATAATGGTCTGCGAGCTCACACCCTGCTCCACATGCTCCTTGATCTCCTTCAGGATCTCGCCAGCCAGGACTACGACGGAGGTTGTTCCATCTCCAACTTCGGCGTCTTGCGATCGTGCGATATCTGTAAGAATTCGGGCTGCTGGGTGGACAATATCTAAGAGCTACGATATGTCAGATGTTGTTCTCAGACGGCCTTAGCTATTTCTTAACGCTTGCATACCTTCATGACAGTTGCTCCATCGTTTGTGATCGTTTGTCTGCCATTCTCGTCCACCAGTAACAAATCCCCTCCGTATGGGCCCAGGGTGCTTCTAATGGTTTCTTGAACAGCTAAGCAGGCGTTGATATTCGATATAACTTGTCCCTTTCCCTGCGACGAATCCGTTCCTGTACCAAATGTCAGCTAATATCCGGAGTATGGAGCTTCAGGTGGCATGCCTTCCTTGAGCACAATGATGGTCGGGGTCTGGCCACCGAACGACATGGCTGCGGGTTTATGGTATGTCGATAAGCTCTATATGGAAACGATTATGTGTTCGAGCTATATTCGTGAAAAATATCTCGAAATGGAGGTGGTTGTTGCGTGTGGGGCTGGATTATCAAGCTCGTCTTCCTCCCTATATTGCCGATTACCTCTATCGAAATATAAGAAAAGTCGCGTTCGCGATCCGCTAAAAATGTTTCTGCCTCATAATCATGGTGAATTCACCCTTCCCACGTGACCCGGATCTTATAAACCAAACTATCACCCTGGAATGAAGGCAATCAAACGCACTTGATATATTCGCATAGTATATATTATATTCATGATAGCTACTGCACGGATCAGCCGCAGGAGGACCGTGGTTAGTATTCATAGATAACAATTATAATTAAAATAAAGAGAATCGATGAACAACGGTTATTTATACGTGAAAAATATATAATAATTAAACCAGACTATATATGTATCTTTCATACGACCATAAACTCAGATAATTGGAAATCCAGTCCGCTCTGCCATACACAAGCTTGTAATCCTGTGGATTAATCCTCTCAATCGTGCCAATAGACATAGCGTGGAACCTAAGCCACCTGCCAGTTTCACTACGCCATTGCGAACGTTACACAAAGCTAGAGTTAGGCCAGTTTTCCCAAAGGATCTCATGAACCATGTCAAAGCCTATTTGGATACTAAGTACGTCAAGAAGGTTCACATCTTAATCGGGGGGTTTATGGAACCCTTTTTCACCCTTTCGTCAACATTTGGGATTCGGTTCTAATATTTCAGGGGTGGGAGGGAATAAGATATGACAATGCACCATGCACCTAAATATACTGCTACCGTCGCTCTTGATGCCAATACTACCATAGAAAGCTCCCACACCTTCCTCTACAGCCCCTCCTCCGTTATAGCCGTATTATGCCGTCATCAAAATAAAAATCCTGTGAAACAAACCAGCTTTCGTCCATTGACGCAAGATCAAAGTTCATATCTGGGAAAGTTTCGGCGACTAAATCAGAATCGAGAGTCATGGAAGGCGTAAATGAGCTTGAACCACTAGCAGGCGTAATTCTTATATCCCTGTCTACCGATGCTCCGACTGCTGTTATTACACTGTTAGATCATGACTGACATATAACATTGATTGGTTCAACTGACCTTGTGTTGCCGCTCCTCTTAGTTGGATATAGTTTCTAAATCTCTCGAGGGCTTCGATCCCCCTCTCAGCGGACGCAACGTGTGCTTTGTGAAATGAGAATATGTGAAATGCCTTATCCCAGGAGGCTTTACATAGGGGTTGATCAAATTTTAGGTCGAGATAAGGACACAGTGTTGCCGCAGCAAGAACTGATGCTGCTGCAAAGGTGACTGTAGTAAAATTAGTTGAGTCTCTTGAACGCTTGAGATTTTATAACGTAGAGTTGTGCTCGACGATCCTTACAGTATAGAGTATGCCACGGTGAAGACCTATAAGGGCTAGAGAGCTGGTTGAACAGGGCTTCAAGTGTATCATGAGCAGTTGATACACACATACTACATAAGTCAATAGAAAGTGTATTGTGGGTATTCAAGATAGATTTAGGCGTATATCGATCAGGTGCTGTTGCCGAGACAAATCTTTTTGCCTCTGCAACAATAAATGGTCGAAGCACACTTAGTCGGGCGTACATGACCCTAAAAGCGTCAGCAGAAAAATAGAAGATGTCTTTCTATCAAGCCATCTTACCTTGCTTTCAATACTCTAGCCTGTAACTGAAAGAAAGTTTCGTCTACAGATTCTAATACGTTATGGCCATGGTCTACTTGTAGATATGTGGGCAAAGTTTCCAAGAAATGATCCAGATCTGAAATAATGTCAAGAGTAGCGCCGAGCTCCTGCCCGGAATACCCGGCCCTATTAGTCTTTACATTCTGGGTTTCAACAACCCGAGACCTCTCTCGGATATTAAGAAGCTTAATTGCATAAACGAAAAAGGTGAGGCGTGATGGGATATTGTGCGGCTGTTGGCCCTCATCCGTCTTCGAAAGGTACTCGTCATCGATGAGTTGTGGCAGGGGAACTGATGTATCTTTTGACAACGCTCGGGGTCGATCGAAAGAGAGACATGTCATCCTAAGCACAGTTAGTATGATAGCACAACTCTCAGTGGCTCAGCGAGCTGAAGATAAAGATCTACCAATCAAGCAGGAAGCAATTGTACCACACTCTTCGACGCATCTCCTGGTTAAGCTGTGTCGAAGATGCTGTGGGTTTAGCCGATTGTAGTCCAATAGCCTGAGCAATTCTCAAAGCAACTCCAACTGTGACCCAACAGCGATCGGCGTGCGGGGTGCAAAGTAGGTAGAATCCACGAAGAATCAACAGCTGCACTATTTGCAGCGAAGATGTGTCGAGAGTATCCATTGAGACCAGCTTCACAGAGCGCCTATAGAATTCACCGGCGAGGTCTTCTCGTTCCGGCACTGTGAGGGCCTCATTTCGTTGGCACCCAATAGCCAAGACAACATTTAGCATAGAATAGAACACAGCATCTTGAACCTTGTTGTGGCTGGTAAAGCCTAACTCGGTCGGGAGCCACAGTTGACTATAGACGTCATGGAACGTAGGTCGGTGCAAGACTGGATATAGCGAATGAAACAGCTCCCAATAGCATTGAAGAAGACCGTCAGCTAACTGTAGAGGCGGAAGAACTAAGCCTTTCATGTTAAAGTCAATAGGAGAATGGTGTGGTATTGAGCATCCAATCCCAGTTCCCGTTTTATCGATATGTTCAAAGCCGGAACCTATCACTGAAGCAACCTGTTGAACAAATGAAGAGTTTGAGGTGGCCTTGCACACAATGGGAGAGTTCGCAGGTGAGTCTGTTTCTTGGATGGCCGCATCTTGGCCGGGGTTGTCATAATGGTCCTTTGAGGGGGCTACAATGTCCGCTAAGTCGTTTCCTTGCGTTATATATGGAATGAACGGGACCTGCACCCGAGCACTCTCTTCTAGTTTCCGAACGCGTCTATCCAGTTCTCCTAGAGTGCTTGACGTGAAGAAAGTTAGCCCAACCCCAAGACGGCCGGGGACATTCGGAATGTAAGGGACTAAGGACATACGGCGTTAAGGGTGAAGAAAACGATGTACTCTCCTGATAAGTGCATCTATCTTGCCAGCCTCTCGTTCTACACGAGCTGCAGCATGGCCGATGTCCATCGCAGCCTGTTTTGCGGGCACGGCATGGATGGCAAGCAAGCTGGGCCTTCCGACGCTTGTTCGGAGGTAACTTCGGATCTCCGGGAGATGGCTCTAACGCTGGCGGGGACATAATTGGAACTGGACTGCAATGTGAAGTATAATATCTAGAAGTTCACAGAGGAATTATCAGGCTAGAGCAGTGTAAATGATGGAGATTAAAGCCGTGTGGCTGTCATTGAGTAATTTGGTGTTATTGATGGATTCTGGGAGCTCCGATGTCCCCGATGTCCCCGACACTAGTCGGCGCTTCTCACAACACGTCTGAATTATCCCGATTAGCTAGTGCCCCGTTTCTAGCTCATCCAGCAATGCGATATAAATTTGAGAGTATGGAATCGTCTAGATGAGTGATTAGATGGTATGCCTTGTTCTCGGGGAGATCGGAGCTCCCGGGTTTTGGTTGTTTGCTATAAGAGCTCGCCAGCCAGGTCACATAGGTCATCTCTCAGGATACTATTTGCTACCGTTAAGAACTTGATTTTAGCAAGACCAGCTGATAATATTGAAAACTTGACACTACTTCACAAAAATGGCCACTTTGTTTCCACGATTCGAAAGAGTCGACACCGTCTACAAAACTCTTAATGGGACCCCTTTTCCCACGGCTGTTCTCGTCCCTAAGACACTTAAATCAGTGCAAAAGACCTGCTCCCTGCTTGTACACTTCCACGGCGGTGGACTTTTTATGGGGACTAATCTAGAGCCTAGTTTTCTGTCACTATGGTTCTGTCTCCAATTCTCTGCCCCTTTCCATTCTTGGCACCTTGAACTAACTTAACTCGCTGCACAGGCCCCTCGAGCTTGCTGAAGCCAGAAATGCCATCATAGTCTCGCCTACATACAGACTTATCCCCGAAGCTACAGGATCGGATATTCTCGACGACCTTAGAGACTTCTGGGAATGGACACGGCAATCCCTTCCGACATTCGTGGCCGAGAAATGGCCTGGTCTGATCCTTGACATAGCCCGCACCGCAGTATCTGGCGAAAGTGCAGGCGGCTACTTGGCTCTTCAGTCAGGATTCCTATTCCCCTCCGCAGATATTAAGGTTGTCATGGGCCAGTATTGCGCTATATACCCCGATATAAAGTGGAGACCAGGCCCGGGCGAGGGGGCGGTCGAGGCAAACATGTTTATAGAGGCGTATCTAGCAAAGATAAAGCCCGGAGACATACGGTTGGCGTCTCTTTTCCCAGAAGGGGCGGATCTTGGTGACGCGATGAGACAGTCGGGGAGGTATAATGAGTGGATTGGGGAGGACGAGCGGCTGAGGCTGGATTATTGCCTGCGTACTGTGGAAAAGATCCCACCCATTTGGATTATGCAAGGGACCGAGGATAGTCGTGTAAGTCTTTTGCTTTGGTTGCAAACGATATGGAAATAACTCTTTTTCTCGTAGGTACCAAAGGAGTCCACTGATACGATGGTGGCGAGAATCCGTGAGTCCCGACCTGAGGCGCAAGTTTTGTACAGTGTTCAGCCAGGTGAGCATGGATTCGATATGTACCATAGATTAGATGAACCCTACATTGCAGAAGGGATTGAAATGGTTACGAAGTATTGGCCGTAGAGGATGTGTTGTTTTTCGATTTTCCAGGGGGTATTGCATTGTTAAGCAACAATAACGGTAGCCATTTACTTATAAAATTCTGTATTGGGATTTTATTATATTTATATATCTAAGTTACAAAATAGAACAAACTAGATTTCCTCAATAAATGCATGGCAATCCTATAATCGGAGCGTTTTACTCCTCGGAATTGGCCACGTCATTCTGTACCTCCTTTGTGACTCTGGCCTCCTGCTTCCTCCACAAACTGGCGAGAAAGTCACTCGTACTCGCCTCATCAATTCCCTTGTCTTCTCTTTTCTTCAGAAATCTAGGGAAACGCAAGCTAAGGCCCTTCTCCTCGCTGACCAAACCAATCGCCGCCGTATATACGGGGCTGATAGTTATATCTGCAAACGCCATCTCCCAGACCTCCTGAGGTTCGAACCACACATCTGGATAACCCCCAGTATAGTCTATATAGCTAGGCTTACTACCCAACACATTCGGACCATCTTCGTCGTAAAACTCCTTGTTGGCCTTGTAGAAATTGTCTGTAAACCCCGAGATGCACTTGCATACGGCTTCAAGGCTTCCCGTAGTCTCATTCCGGACAGCTAGTAGGATAGGGGACCAAAATTTGGATTTACGGCCTTGACCATGCCAACCGGCGATGGGAATGAGGTCTAGACTGTCGAAAGTTGCGCTGTAGTCTTTCTTGACTTTGAGCCAAGAGTCAAGCCGCTTGTCTGGCTCGTATGTAGATAATAAAGCCTTCCTTCGACCTGTGCGTTTTTCTTTCTCCGGTTCCTTTCCCTCGCTTTTCTTCTGTTTTCCCTTCTTAGAAATTACTGCTGGTTCTTGTAATACCTCTATTCCGGTAATAGCCTCTTCGTCTTCGGGTTCTATCTTGAGCCTAGGATCTGGAAGGTTGTCAAGGATCTTGACCATAATCCCTTCACATTTGGCGTCTGTTGCACTTTTAAAAAACTCCAGAATAGTCTCTGAATCTTGCGATGTTGCATCCATACTTTGCACCCAAGTGAAGTGTCGAGGTAGCTCGACAAAGAGGCTTTTAAGCAGCGACCTTCGCTCTCGAAATGGCCTGTTTAATAACGGCTCGCCGTTGAGATACATGAGGTCAAATGCAAAAAGACAAACATCGATTTTAATGCTTCCAATAGCCACATCCTTTCGAGCACGGTTCGTGAGCGTCTGAAATGTCTTAAGATCACCGGTCTCTCGATCCACAGCGACTACCTCCCCTTCCAGAATGAAGCTATTTACGCCATCACCGCGGATTTTGGGAATCAATGCGACGAGATCTGGGTATTTGTCGGTCATGAGCTCTAAATGGCGCGAAAAAATGGAAACCTTCCCGTTGGCGTCGCAATGTACCTGGGCTCGTTGCCCATCATATTTGAACTCGCAACTAAAGTCTCGACCCTGAAGTTTTGTGAGCATCTCAGACAGATCGCGAGTGATATTGCCCAACATAGGCATTAGAGGCACGTGGAGCCCAAGGCCACATCTGATAAGGAGCTCATCACACACCCCAATTTCAAGGAGTGCAGGAACGAGGTCATTGTAGTTAGGTCGTTTTGCAAAGCACGCTTTCACAGCCTCTTCTGCTCTGGACCATACTTCTGCTAGGGATTCCTTCTTGAGCGCACTTAACTCCGCCTGTGATCGTAGCGGAAATTCTGCATTTGTAGGACGTGACAACAAGAATGCTCTTGACAATGCAATAAGCATTGTGGTTTTGACTGCTCCAATCCGGAGATGCTGACAAAGCGTTCGAACAAGATATCGGCTTTCCTCCGGGCCCCTAGACGCTTGTAATAGCTTGTCCACGATGCGTTGTTTTCTCTCACCGCTCCCTGTGCCTTGGATGGTTGCTATCTGGACTAGAGAGTCGTAGACCGTTTTGATCGTCAGAGGTTTTGGTTTTCGTAGGGTAAAGGTCTGCCTCTTCTTCGCCTCAAATGCCACGTCCCCAGCGTCGCCAACTTTATTGTACAGCGCCTTGAGAGCCTTGCTATCCAAACCGCATGCTTGCTTCAACGCCTTGGATATAGCTGAACCACCAAGACCAAGTTCAAGCGATATATATGGTGGCGATATTGCATTTGTGGCTAGCCATACCTATTACTTGTTAGAATCGGTTCTACGGCAAAATTGACAATAATAGTTGAGGCTGGGCTCAGTCAGGGGGCTAAAATACTGTTTGAGTTTCTGAGGGCCATACATACAGTAGGTAGTAGACTACTTGGGTCGCCTTCAATGATGGTTCTCAGTAGGTTGACTAGAGTGTCCACGATCTTAATCCTACTCTGCGTACTATTCACCAGAACAAAGCATCTGATAACCAGGGCATATGACGCATTACCCCCGTGCTCTAACCACTGATTTCGGAGGTCCGGGAGATATTTATGGGGATCAAATGTAAGAGGACTTTCGTCAAAACAAATGGCACCAGATATCGAATCCTCCTCCGAGACACCAGATTGCAGGGCCAGATTATTCTGGGCTTTGAGGGCCAAATTGCTGGCGCTGCTGCCTGTGCTCATAAACGGGTTCGTTTTCACGGGTACAGTGCTGGGGCCTTCGTCCGCTTTGTTACCTTGCCCTTGTTCAACATCATCGGTGTCCGTTATTGAAGCACCATTACTCGGCTGCCCCGATACCGTAAGGGAAGAACCTGTATCGTCTTGTTGCGGCATGGCGGCCGTTGATGACCCTGCTGCTTCTTCATCCCATTGAGCTTGAAGCTTCCGAGCAAGCTGCTCATCCGTAAGCTCAGTTGTAGGATCTTCTGCCTTCGCATCCTGTTGATTTTGGCTGGATTTGGCTGGAGAGCCTTCCTTCTGTTTACTGAAGAAATAGTCTAGCCCTCGTTGCTTCACTGGCGAAGATTTGCTACTATTGCTGAGCTTTGGTCGTTTTGAAGGGGGCGCCATTATATGAGGATCCAACTCATGATCTTAATTCATCTAGTCTCTCGTAACCACTCAGATAATGCGCATATGCCATGAGGCTGCTCCTTGTGGTCTCGCCAGCTGTATTGCCCGTACTGCGCATCCATGTGTGGGCCTGACTAAAATGTCCGGGCCGGGCCAGAAGTCTGCAATTGTTATATATAATAATATACAAGTCAGTCTGAAGACATAGAAAGTTGTTGCACCTCTCTCGTCGCTGCACTTTCTACATGGCGGTGTATTTAGGGACGTCATAAGTAAGAAATCGCGATAAGTACGCGACTTGCCGGGGACCTGAGGTGCCGCCGGGACCCGTCATTATTCCGCCCCGCTACGACCAACCCAAGCTTCGAATCTGGGGTATAGAACACGATGCACAATTAACTTATTTTGCAACTCAACGCCATGGCATCAGCTTCAGTGGCCAGAAACGAGAGAAGCCCTATTGCTATAGTGAGAAATAGTAGCAATATTTCTGAAGGAGAACACGACATCCGCCTCGATGACTACTTGAACGACAAGCTACAAACGGCGGCGGATTTCCAGAACTTGGATTCATTGATTGCCAATGTCGAAGAACAGCGAGTACAATTGCTGAGCCAGGTCAGTAGCAGTATTTCTGAATGCAGCTGAAGCTTCCCCATAAAAACTATACGCTGAAACTCCCGCACAGCTCCAAGATGCTCGATCCAAGCTTGCCAAATCCAACGAAGCTGCTGCCGCCCATAGCGATACACTATTGCAACGAACAAAAGCTTTCCAAGATATCCAGTCAGGAATAGATACGCGGCTTACCATAGTTACGGCCTCAGACGCCCCCGATGAAGCGGTACAGAGATTCAAAGCTCCGATAGAGAAGCTTCGACGTCTCGACCTCGCATACTACTATGTGGAAATGCTTCAAGAGGTTGATAGCCTCGCCAATGAAGCACGGGGGTTCCTACCTGAGCACCCCAAGGAGGCGTTGAAACCTTACGCCCGACTGAAGGAACTGTCTATTTCGCTACGTCGCCTGCAGACCCCTGCCGATGATGCAGCAGGGCACCTTGTAACACATGTCGAAAAGAGAGCGAATATACTCTGGTCAGAGATGAAGCAAGTTATGGTGGACAATTTTGAGGATATTCTGAAGAAAACAAATTGGCCTACAGCCAGCGAGGCTCCTACGGAAGCATGGACCGCTAGTTTTCAACGACTGCTTGAGCTCCAAACACCGGAGATCCTTAATGCCCCTGCCCGACAGCCAATGGTTTTATTGCCGATGGCTTGCTTGACCAAGCCTTTTGTCCAGCAGTTCCGATATCACTTCATGGGTACCAAAGCCAGCAATACTAAGCTCCATCCAGCTTACTTTTTACAATGGGTGGTGGAGCTAGTTGAAAGCCGTGAAGATTACTTGATTGACAATGTCGGGCCAATCTTGATGGCACATTTCGGCAGCACAATAGCGACGAATCGTTCGTATAATGATCCAGTTGCTGCATTTATCACGGCTCTTTTACCTGTGGTGCGCGAGAGGGTTAATACGCTCCTGGTTTCAATATCCAATGAGCCATCGGTTTTGAGCAGCTTTATGGTCTCACTTATGAAGTTCGACGAAGATATACGATTAAAATTCAATTACGATGGTGGAAATTCGAAGAAGGGCTGGAAAGGACTCACACGCGAAGTTCTCGACAGATGGTTCCTCAGGTGGCTAGAGGTGGAGAAGGATTTCGCTCTGATGAGATATAAAAGTATCATTAATTCCGATGACAACTCGGGGATCGATTATGACAGCACTGGCCCAAATACAACGAAAGCCACCTACGGCGCCTCAAAGGTCATGGACCTGCTTGGGAATGTGACGAAGCAGTACCAGGGGTTACCCAAATTCTCGTTTCAAATGAGATTTGTTATTGATATCCAGATCAGAATTCTGGACGAATACCACAGCCTGTTGAAAGATTCCCTGGATGCTTATATTGCTATAACTTCCACTGTCGGACGGGCATTGCACGGAGTCACAAAGGAGCAACAAGCACAAATGGAGGGAACTGGCGGCTTGGAGAGTCTATGCAAAGTGTACGGAAGCTCAGATCATGTTATCAACACTTTGAATGATTGGAGCAATGACTTGGTAAGGCTCTTTGCAAATATTGCGTTACCACACATCATACTAACACAATATTAGTTTTTTCTAGGCCTTTGGATTGAGCTCCAGGAACGTGCCAAGAAAAGAAGTGCGGGCGATAACTTGGCTGAGGCTATGAGTTACGAAGCCGTGAGAAACAGTACATCAGTATCCGTAGGCTCTGACGCCGATGGCGCCGTATTCGATGAGACAGTAAATGCATATACGAAACAACGGGATCACGCTCAGCTACTCATGACAGAGACTATTAAGCATTCGCTGCCTGCTACTCTAAGAGCATATACTAATAAGCCCAACTGGCTAACAGTGGATATTTCGGAAGCTGGTAAGACGCCATTCCCGCCGCCAAGTCGTTCAGCTACTAATTGAATACAGGCGTCCAAGCTCCAATGAGCATTACCGCGGAATATGAAGCGCCACTACAGACCTTGGAAAGAGATATGTCTTTCCTCCACAACGCATTAGCAACCGCCACATTCCGCCGCATCTTCGGCGAGGTTTTCGAATTCCTGGGAGAATCTCTATGGCGCGATGTCCTCATGCGCGAAAAGTTCACCAGAAACGGAGCTGCTCAGTTCTACCGTGACCTCAGTGCTACGTGGTCATTGATTGATACCTACATCACCGATGGCTCATCGTCGGATTTGGGGATGCCGAAGCTGCGAGAGGCAGCAACGTTGCTCAACCTCCCAGAGAAGGCACAGGATGGACTTATGTCCTTCACGGATGCGTCTGACCGCGCATTTGCTAGCAATGCAGGGGCGACGGGGGTTCTGGAGGAGTTGCACTTCAAGAATTTGACCTACAACGAAGTCAGGCTGGTGTTGGGTCGAAGGCAGGGTTGAGGGTGCCTCCACATGAAGGCACACCGATATAGATATAATTACGCATAGATATGATACAAATCCGTATTGTTATCTAAGCTCAATTCAGCCTTTTAGTTTGAAATCATGGCAACACTCCCTTCCTGTCCATCAACTATAAATCCCCCGCGAGCCGTTGAATCTCCCTAACAGCCTCATCAACGCCCCTCGCAACAACCGTAGGCCCCTTCCCCCCAACCAACTCCCCCAGTCCATCTATCCACCCCAAACCCTGCCTATCCACCCACGCCGCCTTCAACCCGGCCGCCCTCGCACCCACAATATCAAACGGATTCGACGAAACAAGCCAAATACTCTCCATATCGCCCCTCCCCACCCTCCCCGCCAAGTGATGATACGCTCTTGGATCAGGCTTATAAACCTTGACATCCTCTACACTCACGATGTCCTGAAAGATGCCTTGAAATTGCGCTAGGGAAAGCGATTTCGTCACGGACGACTTGAGCATCGCGGGGCTGCCGTTGGAGAAGATATACGCGTCTATCGTCCTTGAAGACTGGAGAGATACTAGCCCGGGAGCAACGTCGGGGTTGAGGTCGAGGGAATCGTAGGCAAGCATCAGAGAGTCGATTGCTTCAGGGGCGAGGGAGAGAGAGGACTCCGCTAAGGCG
>LMYD01000623.1:0-10998 GCA_001630595.1 Pseudogymnoascus sp. BL308
TCCTCGGTGTCATGGGCGACCTCTGGGACGGTGATGTTACCGGTGACGGCCTCATCCTCTGCGGTTTTCCCTTCGCGAGACAAAATCAGATCAGTCAAACAGTTTTTGTGGCAAATTATGGTATATAGCTAACTAACCGGAATACTCTAAGACCAGCTTCACATCGAAGATGGTGATGACCTTGCCCTTGCGCTGGTTCACGTCGACATCTCCGTCCATGCTCGTCAGTTTATCTATCTTGGCCGTCACGCCGCCCGCCGAGGCCTGCACGTCGCCCAGGTTCTCCTCGAGCCACTGCTTCGTCCAGCCCGCGGCGTTCTTGTTCACCCAGTGCCAGTTGTTGGGGTTGTGGAGCACCATTGTGGGCGGCTGTAGTGAGTTTGTGTATTTACGGGGAGGGGATTATGGATTGTGTTCACTGCAGACTCGAGTTAGCAGACGTTCCCCGAAAGAGCAGTGAGCAAAAGATTCGAGCTGGGAGGTTTGAATGGGTTCAGAAGAAGGCCGAAGCCAAAGCATTGTCATCAATGAAAAGAGTACAAGTTCGCTCTATGACTGGTGCCAGCTGATGTATCGTCATAACATTCGGGGGAATTGGGGAAAGAAAACAACAAGAACGAGAGAAAAACGCAGGCTGTGGCAGTAGAACCACAGCGAACGCGATTGCGAGGGAATAAACAACATACCTATAAAGCAAGGAGAGGCGCTGACATAAAAATCATATAAAATCGTCAAAGAATCGTGATACAGAGGAAAAGAGAAGAGGAGGGTGGGGGAAGTGAAGTTGTTTTTGAAGGGTTTGTTCAGGTTCGCGCCCTTTTGTAAGGAAAGATCTAGAAGAGTTGTGCGATTGGCGCCGCGGATTTTTCCGTCGACCGGGCCGACGGGTCTCCGTCCAAGCCATACTCGGCCAGGACTCAGATATACACCAAATATCCAAATAAGGATAATCAAAACTGTTCTTGGATGCCACACTCGCATAATACACAGAAAGTCGTAAGCCTTCGCATAAAGACATACAATAACGATATCCTCAAGTCACTTCCATATTAGACACATAAATAGGATAACTGATCGTGAATAGTATATCTACAGAGCTACGTAACACTCTCGAGCCATGATAGGCACAAGCTATTCTATACATGCTATTCTGGTATCTCAACTCCGACCAAAGGCTCGCTATTTTCGGAGCAACAAGCTACACAGACAGAGCCACCCGGTACCTGCTAAAAAAAACACCCGCTGCCATGCATGTGCCTGACCCAACCCTACGTCCAACAGAAAACGCCTGTCAAAGGCCATAACGTAAAATGCTCGATTTGTATCTGCGTGCTGTTTGATGATGAATGATGGTTATGATAGTCGTTATGGTGATGATGATGATGATGATGATAAGCTTCTACGCAACGACCTCGTCGTCTTCCGTGATCCTATCGTACTCCGATGGTTGCAACAAGATCCTGTTGTTGCGGTCTTCGGCTGGTACCCCGTCTCGCGAGGCGCCGAAGTCAAGTATCTATTTGATGGTTAGTTGGTGCTGATGAGACCTAAATGTGATAAAAGAACATACCTCTATAAACGTGAACCCCTCTCTCTGTACAGCTGCGACACATCTTCTCTCGTCGAACTTCACCTGCCAGACTCCGCTAAGATCCGTCAGGAGGTCTTGAATGCACTCTCCAGTCTTGACGTTCCACATCTTCAGCGTGCGGTCCGAGCCAGATACAACCTTGTTACCATCGTGTTGGAAGCATGTGATGGCACCGGTATGGGCGGTGAGCGTGTTCTTGCACTGCCCATTCTCTGGGTCCCAGATCCTCAGCGTAGAATCCGCTGCAGCTGAGACCAGGCGCTCATCCTTGAGATCAAGTAGACCCACCAGGGAAGAGTGTCCATCAAGGGTAAAGAGGCACATCCCAGTCTCCAGTGACCAGATCTTCACTGTGTTGTCCATAGAGCCGCTGATGCAGCGCTTACGTTTGTGATCAAGTACAACACTGTACACTTTCTGGATATGGCCCCGAAGCTGGTGTACACTCTCTCCAGTGGAGATCTTCCATACTCTAACAGACGAATCGTAGCTACCGCTCACGAGGGTATCTTCGTGAGCGGCGATAGCACGCACAGAACTGGTGTGGCCTTGCAGAGTACGGACGTAGTACGGGCAGTCAGAATCGTTGGCGGGAGGGCCAGCCGCGAGATATTTCTTGGATCCCTGTTCCGGCAATCTCCATACTCGCAACTGTGCATCGCGCGAACCGGTAATAATCAAGGGCTTCTCGGGAACCATGACTGGCCTGTCATTATAGACCTTTCCAGTGTCGAGAGGCATGAGAATTTGGAGACATCTAACAGTTGATGTATGCCCGTGGAATATTTGGGTGCATAAGCCCTTTTCGATATCCCACACACGGACTGACCTATCAGTTGATCCCGAGACGAGGACATTGCCTTCATATTGCAACGCCCATACTCCGCCATCGTGTCCCGTCAGTCTCTTCCGAAGGGCACCCGTTTTTGTGTCGTATATGTGAATGAATGTGTCATCGCTGCCGGTGATGATTTTGTCGTCGTCAAACTGGAGACAGGTTATGACGTGTCTTGGATGTGCAGGGAAAGCCACATGACGAGGTGCCACTTTGCCGCCACTCATCCAACTGCGTTGCAACATGAAGTGGCGTCTGTAGAGGGATTTGTAAAGGTGAAGCTTGCGTAAGCTAGGAAGCCCAATTTCAGGGGCTGGTACTGCTAGAGCTGCCGCAGTTGCGGCTGCGTTAGGACCCTCAGATCTACGAGCCGAGCTGTGGTACTTTGAAGCCAGGCTGGAGTGTCGTGGCCTCTCTTTGACATCTGCAGAAACGGCTCGTCTCTTTGACCTCTCTGGCCCATAGTTTATATGTGCTCTCTTCCTCTTCCCTCCTAGACGTAGAGATCCGGAGTGGCTAGCATGAGATCTAGTAGCAGTTGGAATGCTATCCAAGTCGGATGACCCAGGACGCTGACTGAGATCTTTCTCGCAACCATCTGGGCCATACGGGTCTTGCCAACCCCAACCTTCCCTGATCGCTCGCTCCACTTCGCCGTCAGGGAGAACGAACCTATCCCTTTCGATAAGTTCTTTCCATCCAGCCTCGTTCGTATCGTTGATATCTCTCCAACGCTTGGAAACTTGGGCAGCACGGCAGCGATCGCGGTGATCAAGGAAGCTCAGAATCTGTAGGCTCAACTCCGTCGGAAGCTCTTCGAGGAAGTCGCACTTCAACGCTGGGTTGACGACACCTGCAATCACATGAAGCGTCTTTCTATTGCAGCGCCGCAGAAACTGGTACATCATGAACGTCTTCATTTCCGAGGGCATGGAGTCAAAATTCTCTAGCATTGACGTCACATCCATGGCATTCCGTTGAGGTGCACTTGTCAATGAATATTGTTCGATGGCATGGTCCGGTGACTCAAATGTCGACTTGGACTCTGCCGTGGCCGACAGGAGTGTATTGCCTGAAGCCTGCGATTCGGGGTCATCTCGTACTACCAGCTGGGCATTATGGAGGTTAGCCGCAGCCAGAGTTGGTGACAGGCTTGGACTTGGCAAGCTGGCCCCATGGGTGGCACCTCCCGCACTCACGGATGACCGGAGTACGGAAGGTCCTGTTGAATCATCATTTAATGGAGCGAAAGGCTCGAGATCTGACTCTGCGATAGGTGGCGTGGCAGTAGCGCTGGGGAACGATCCTTGACTAGCAGTAAGGGATGGGCTAGTCGCCTCCTCGAAAGAGCTGTTCAATGTGGACTCGCTAACGGACGAGGTCTGCTGGGTTTGGAGTGGGCTTGTTTCCCGGTGACCAGTATCGGGAGTCGACAAAAGGGCAGGGTTGAACGAGGAGCGCCTGGTCGACGATACCATTCGGTGTGGGAAGCTAGAAGCGTCCAGGGGCGGCTGCTCCAGGCTCGACTGGCGACGCGGGGCTCCTGAAAGCCTAAGGAGTGAATCGGGAGACCTTGGGTTCGTGGGTAACCTTCTCGATAGATATGATTGCGAGTTTTCGTCCGCATTTTGGAAGCGCCTTGATGATCTGGTGGTATCGGGGGTTTCGTACGCTCTCAAACTAGCCAGTCCCCGTGACTGCAGTGTGGGAAGAGGTCGAGGTCTGGATGAAGATGGAGAGGCCTGCAGGATTGGAGTCAGCGGGTGGTTATCATATAGGTAGAGGGTGGGAGCATACGGAGGATGACGGCTTCCGATCCTCACGGAAGTGCACGACCTCGCCATTAACCTCGTACGAGAAGCTTGAGATGGCTTCGGGTGTCGATTTCCTTGCCAACGGATATTGCTTCAAGTCGAGGCTCTCCAACGGCATAGGCGGTCGGACGAATAAAGGCGGATATGACCTCTTCGTGGTTGTGGTGGTTGTGACTGTCTTCGTCTCGACGCATTCGGCAAGATCGATTTGAAATGTCGACGAATCCCGACTATCCTGGTTGACCTGTCCCTCCCACGACATCTCGTCTTGCGGGGTGGGAGTTACGCATCCATCGGGCTGAGTATCTTGCGGAGTAGAAGTTGGCTTCGGCGAGAGGTCAGTGGTGATGTGGTTTGGTGGGAGTAGTTTGGCTCTTTGAGCCGCTGTGGCCTGGCGTGTCGCTGGTGGCCATCGGGGCGGCTCCATATTCAGCTGCCAGGTATTCTAAAGATAGAGACGCATAAACCCGAGAGACGGACGAGAAATATACAAAGGGCTGAAGTTGTGTTCTCGAAACGCGTTGTAAGGCTGTAGGACACGAGACCTCGTACGCGTTGTGGCGGCTCCTGCGATAAGGATAAGTTCCGAGGGCGGCTGGAACGGCCGAACGGGAGCACAGGGAGGGTCGTTGAACGCTCTAGTAGTTGAAGTTTCCGGTATTCGAAGCCGCAACTGTAAGATGGTAGTCGGAAAATATAGTGTTGTGTAGTGTACGGTAGTATCGGCAAGGAGGGGCGGGTTGACGGAGGAGGCGAAGTTGGATTATGGAGTGAGGAAAACGGGAACGATGAGTGGCGGGGAGGCGTGTGGAACGAGGAACGGCGGCACTCGTCTGACCTTACCCCAAAGAGCCAGAGGGCGAAGACGAAGCCAGGGTCGTTATGTTGACGCGGGCGTAAGGCGGCTCAGGATTGAGGTTGAAGTCGGGGTTGAGATCGAAGTATGAGTAGAAATCAGTGGAGGTGGAGGTGGAAGAGGTTTGGAGTTAGTGGTGGCCGGAAACTGGGTCGAGTTGGTCGTTATCGTTCGTTCCTTCTCCGTTGCTGATGGGGAACGGAGGAAAAGAAGTTGGCGGGTAGACAGGGTATTGGGGGAAGGGGGGGGGGGGGTAGGGGGGAGTTTATNAGATGCCTCACTGCCTCGTTGCCTCGTTGCCTCTGTGGTGTGTCTCTCGTCGCTCGTCTCTGGTGACTTTTCCCAACTTTTGATGTGGTAAGTGCAAGGCAAGGTACTTTAGGTAAGGGTACTTCGTAAATCGCGGAGTGCGGAGTACAAGGGCGAAGTACCACCATGCCACACAGAGCGTGATGTGATGAGCTAACTAGATGTGGTTAAGCGTGGGGTGACATTTGGTGGGGGCCAAGGCTGCCACAGGGTGTGTTCGGTCACGCCCTGTGCCAGCCTGGACAGTCACTAGTCGTCGATTATTGGGTTATGGGATTATTCATTTAGATTCCTATATTCCTATATTTCTGTATTAATATTCCTGGTATTTATATGTCTGTATTCGTATATTATATATACTATTTCACACGTATATATTTCCTATGATTTGTAGATTCTCGAGTCTCTCTGTTATCTCGCTTCTCGCTCCTCTCTCCTCTCTCCTCTCTCCTCTCTCCTCTCTCCTCTTTGATCTCCCTTCCCTCACTCTTCTTTCTCTGGTCTCTCCCCTGTCTCTTCTCATTCTCTGATCTCAGGTCTCTCTCCTCTTTCTCTGACCTCTTTTCTCTATCTCCTCTGTCTACCCTCTCGATACTCTCTCTCTTCTTTCTCTACTCGATCTACATTGTCCGTTTACTGCTCTCCCTGGTGGCTCTACTGTCCCTTCTGTCTTTACCATATCAACTCTCTACCTTCTGCACGCCCCCGACTCTCTCTGTTGTCTTCATAAGCCCGTGACCAAGTGCTCATGCGTGTCTGTCTGAACTCTGGCTGAGACCCGACCCTTAATTTCTTTATTCGGAGCGTTGGGGCATCTAAATCTACTTCTGTACATTCACAGATATCCACGTGCATTATAAACATTCTATTACTCTAGAGAAGCCCTCCCCTCTTTTCTGAGAGAGATGAGATACCGCCCAAAACTCCACCCTATCAACTGTACCAACTACACCTAGTGTAGAGAACTATTCTTTATTTACTGCAGAGTGTCGAGAACAGATTATCCTCTCTCCATTCTTTCCATTTTCAGCGTAAACAAAAGTGTCTGTAGTGTCTGCAGTGCCTGCCTTGTCTGGCATATACTCTCGGTACACTGCACAACGTGCCTCTGCACGTGCCCCCTCCTCTCTCGATTCTCGTCACATCCTCTCTTCTGCCACTCTTCTGTTCCATTTTTGCCCTCGTCCCCTTTTCCTTTTTTCCATCTCCATCCTTCCACCTTTCCATCTCTCCGTCTTCTTTTCATACTCTATTCTTTTGACCTCTTCCCTCGGTCCACATCTTCCTCTCTCTCAACACTTCAACACTCACATTCCATCATTCTCCTGTCAATTGCAGACGAAACAACTCCATCTTCGACATGATGATGGTGAGGGCAAAAAGACCAGCGCGGTCGGCACGCCAAAGTCAAGGCACCGCCACCTCAACCGTGATGCTGGTCCCCAATCATACCCAGACAGTAGTGAGAATCAACCAGACCCAGTCTCTCCACATCATCCAAACCACCGTCTCGGCAACGCTCAACACCATATTATGGATTAATAATCTCTTTCCGGACAATTACTTCGAGACGCGGAGTTACAACCTGAATGATCCAGCATTCCCATACCGTGTGAAGACCCCGGCTCAAGCTGCTTTGGAAAGGAAGCGTCAGGGAAACGACAAGACAAACGTCATATGGAATTTCCTGGTCAAAGGAAAAACTGCAAAGGCTGACAAGATTTGGTCGTGGCTGGTTAGATTTCACTCTCCCTTCATCCACCGTTCAGGCTGCTTACAAGACACAGGGCGGAGTCAGTGACGCCCTTAAGCATGGATACTTGGCATCTTTTCAGATCACCTTCCACAACGGCGATGTGTCCCGCGACACCATAGCTGTAGCATACATGATGAAATTCAAATACTCTGAAAATGGCGGCGAAATTCAGTTTGATGTTTCCTCGGGAAACAAAACAGTTGAATTCACAGGAGAGGACATGCAGGATTTGAAGAACATGTTCCAAAGACTCATGAAAATATCTCAAGAGACGGACAAAATTCCAGGTATGCCCCGACAGTTACACGCCATTAATAACACTGTTTGATTCCCCCATAGAAGATCCGACGATAAGCTTACAATTGACGTACAACGAAACTTGCCCGGACGACTACGAGCCCAAGGGATTTGTCGTCGCTCCTGATACGGGTATCATTATGAACCAAGACGGATTCAGTATTGGCGAAATAGACACCAGATATCATAGGTATGCCCCTTGTGGTATTTTAGTTGCATTTGTTAACTATTTAGTGTTGGAATGAGCTTCATAACTCCGCCAGACACTGCCGGCCTTGACTCGAATGGATCTTCTGGGCCTGCGACACGCTCCAACTCTCAACAAATCTTCAAACAAAACAACTTCATCTCCACCCCTGGTCTTGCCTCGCCTTATCAAGAAGGCTCGAGCGTCTTGAATACCCAAGATCGCGCCGACAGGCAACTGATCCGCGAGATGGTAATGTACACCCACTGCGTCTTTGTGCGGGTCCTTGCTGACGGTATTGTAGGTCCCTCTGGGACGGGAAATAGGAGACACTCAGCGAGTTCCAGATACCCAGTCACAAGCAGCTGATGCAGAGGGATCGAGTCCACCCACATTGCCCCATGAGCCTGCCGCAAAAAATATTCCGCCACCGGAGGAAAGAAGTTTTTATTTCAACCATGAAGCTATTCGAGGTCTCTACCCAGACCACAAGTGGCGGAATGAGCAAGTTCGGATTTCATTCGCCGAAGGAAAAGACATAGACTGTCTCTGTAGCAAGAAGTTTGCCGGCATGAGTGTAAGATTCAATGACATGTACATGTCGTCAATACTGACTATTATAGGTGCAATGTGAAATCTGTCAAAAGAGACAACACTTGCAGTGCCACGGATACCTTGAAACAGACGTGATGGATACCCATATGTGCTATAGATGTCTCTTGCGCTCAGAGCCAAATCTGAGCAAAGAAATGCAACAGTTGTGCTTGTTGAGACAAGTGGCCTGGGTTGCATCCATGGAAAATTATCCCCTCAAAGAGGCGGATTTGGCGGAACGAATTGGTAAGCTCCAATAACAGGGCAGGCAATGTGTTAAGATACTTACCATCGTTCAGATTGCAAGATGAAAGAGCTCACTCCCTTGAGTCAAAGACTGGCGAAGGATAAGTACTTGCAGAAACTCAGCAGACCGCAGAGCAAGAAGCACAAAGACTATCACAGGAGGGCTGAAATACCACCCTACGAATTCATCGCAGAGGAGAGGGGAAGGCTGCTCCAGGAATATCTCAACCCGACATTTAAGATCGGGAAATATGTTAGTATTCACCTTTACTTCCTTTGATCCCACCGTATCTGGACTTCAGACTAACCAGTTCACCCTCTACAGCTTCATGAACACCCCAAGACTTCAGCCGAGAAATCACAATCATCCCAGCCAGCATCATCGCCGACGCCCCCTGGCCCCCGGATGAGCTCAATGGCACCCGAATCCGCGAAGCCCGTACCAACTTCCCACTTGCCGAAGACGCCACAGCCCACCCCCGCGGATGTAGACGACAGCTGTTTTATCTTCGGCATGTTTGACATGGATGAAAACACTACGACACCCCGTTCGGGACCTGCGGAGTCGAGCATGAACGCAAGCACCCAGGGGGTGCCGAGTGAAATGGGGAGTCCCGGCCCGCGACCTCCCCTGGGCGTGAAGCGGAAGGCGGATGTGCTCGAGGGTCGCGTGGGGAACCTGAAGAGACCTAGCTGGGTGAATAGCCCGTTTGTGCTGAGCAGGAGGTCGCTTGAGTGAGTGCGGTGTGGGGGTTGGGGTGTTCAAAATGCGGAAGTTTATAGGAGAAGCGGGGAATCGCTTTAGTGCTTTTGTGGCTTTATTACGTTGCTGAGCTGCGGAGGTTCTTGGGCAGGATGCTCTGGTGGAGTTGCTTGAGTCTTGGAGGGGAAAATTTTGCTGGAGTCGGGTTTATATTGCTGGGATTGTCAGTTTGCTAGATGATGCTCAAATGAGAAGTATGATAATACGGGAGTACGGCATAGTCACACATGCACTTAGCTTTTTTGCAGATATATACTATAGACTAGCTTGACATAACAATTTTTATCAACCTTCTTTACTAACCTGAGACGGGGTTTCCCCCTTCCCATCTTTGGATATCCTCTGCATCGGCCTTGGCCCTGGTTGGTGGTGGTGGTGGATGCATGCGAGCAATACAAATACCACAGCCCAGAGAATCATACGGTGCCATCCAAAAAAAAACACCCTTGAGAAAACCGTCCAACACCCTAGGTTCGAGGGTAATGTTTCAATGACCAAGGGGGCGATGGATAATCCACGGCGCCCTGTGTCTGTGGACGTGTGGGGGAAAGGGGATGCGCGGTAACGGTGGGAAAGGGGGCGGTGGTGAGAGTCGTATGGGAACGGGTGGTGGTGGCAGTGATTGTGGTGGTGCAGTGAGAAAAGGGGATGGTGGTGAGAGTGGCGCGGTGACAGGATGGGTCTGGGTTGCCGGCCATAAGCCCTCGCAACAGACAGCGATTGTGTGCACAATTGCCCAGCTTTGAGTGTCCCCCGCTAGCTAATGGCGTGTTTTTCAAACATGCAAGTGAGGATATCTCTCACAGATCAGGCCACTGGCAAACGTGGTGTTGACTCTCCCCGCCATATCAGCCTTATCAGGGGAATACGCGAGTTCGCCCACGTACGCGACCAAAAATATAGAACACCACTACCACACAACAGGTAAACGAGTATTTTACTCCCTCAACCACCTCGTCAGCCAGTCTTTTTATCTTTTTAAAATTTAAAAAAAGAAGCAAAAAGGAAGCTCCCTCGGGTGGGGTCGAACCACCAACCTCTCGATTGCAAGCATATAATGTTTAACAGTCGAACGCGCTAGCCATTGCGCCACGAGGGATTGTTAACCAGATGAGCTAGATCTCCTGATCCGATGGGCGCTCAGATGGTATGATTTGTTTAGTACGGTTTCATAGTATTTACAGTCTGTCCTGAGGTAGGGGGTAATGTGAACCATCACTTCATTACTTTCTGGGTATCTATCCTATTCTGACAAGAATACCGTGAGTACTGTACGCGCATACAGTATATAATCCCACAGTCTCCGGGCTTAACAATGTCATCCAAGTCGTACATCGGCGTTAGAAACCAAGAGCAGCGTACTTCCCTGCCTCCTCGGGCCGGGAGCGAACAAGTCGTTGTATAGCCCTCGCTCGCCTGGCTTCCTCCCGTTCTTCCCTCGCCTTCTTCTCTTTCTCGCTGCGCGCCCTCATTATCGCGGTATCTTCTTCCGCCTTAGCTTCCGCCTTCTCCTTATCCACCCTACTCCTCCTCTCCTTCTCCTTCTCCTTCTCCTTCCCACCCCCATCCCCCTCCCTCTTTGCCCTCCTCTCCCTCCTCCTCCTCCTCCTCTCCTCCTCCTCAACCCTCCACCTCTCCCCCTCAGCCTCCTCCCTACACCTCCTCTCCTCCTCTCCCGTCACTACCCACGGAACCCTCAACACCTCCTCCCTAAACCTCACCCCCTCCCTCCACGCCCCCACCTCCGCCC
>LMYD01000624.1:0-11267 GCA_001630595.1 Pseudogymnoascus sp. BL308
GTTTGTTGCTTGTGGTGGTGGGTGGTTTGAGGGGGGGTGGGGGAATATCTTCGGGGTGGTAGACGCGGTCGTGGAAGATGGTTAGGGGGCGTGTAGAGGGGTCTATGAGGAACGAGAGGGGTGGGAGGGGCGGGCTGAGGATGTCGCCGGCGGCTTCGAAGAAACTGGTGCGTGGTGGTGCGGCGGAGCCCTGAGGGTCCTCGGGAAGAGCGGAACTGATGCCCGGGGTGTGGTTGCTTGAGTCGGAGCCGGTTTTGCTGGAGGAATCAGTCTGGCCACTAGAGTCTGTCTTTCGGTTTGATTTGTGGCTAGGGTCGTCGAACTTGACGGTCTGGCTGCGCTTGTATATTTTGGACTGCCTAGGGGGATCGGGGGATTTGGCTCGGGGATTGAAGAAGTCGAGGAAGCTGTCGATCGGACCTTTGGTAGATGCCGTGCCAGTGATCGGTGGCGAGTGCGATTGCGACTGTGATTGCGATTGTTGCTGCGACTGCTGCTGCGGCGGCGCCGGAGGCTGCAGCCTGTCATCCTTCGCATCGCTGGATGACCGCTGTTGGCTAGATGACCGTCGCGGCATTTTCATGCTCTTCAGACTACGCACATCGTCCTCCGTCGCATCTGGCGGAGGCTGCGGAACATCGCCGCCCCTCCCCTGCCGAGTAGGAGTATTACTCCCATTCGCCTCAGCCTGAGAAGCCTGCGCAGCCTCCGTCTCCTTCGCCTCCTCCATCCACTCCTGTCTCGCAGCCGCTGTGGCATTCTGCCCGGTCAACTCGGCCCACCCCCACCCTGCCATCGTGCCCACAAGTCCATTCTCCCTCCTCGCCTTCTCCACTCTACCCAATCCCTGCCAATCCAAGAAGAGCAAACAGCTCGTCCTCAGCGGCACGATCCCGTCATTCACGACATTCGAGTAGACGGTGCGGTTGCGGAACTTCTTGAGCGCCACATGCGCCGGCCCCGTGGGCAGGATCCGCAGCAGCGGTTTCGAGCGAGGGTCCCGCGGGTGCTCAACCGCCTTCTTGGCATTCTCGCCCATGCCGCTGACGAGGGCTCCCCAGCCGCTGCGCGCAAGCGTTGGCGCACGCCATGTCAGACCGAGGTCCTGGCCTGTGCGGCCGACAAGGCCGAAGTCGAGGGCAAACTTGACGTACAGTGGATTCTCGTTGCTGAGGCCCAGGAAGGGCGAGGCGAGGCTGATAAAGTTCACGGCCTGGATCTTGTCGAAGAAATCGGGCGAGTGCTTCTGGATATATGCTACGGCGTAGGTCTGGATCAGGCCGCCCAGCGAGTGCGCGATGAAGCTGATGCTGGTAATTTTGTATGCGAGTTTCTTGCCGGTGGGCTGGTCTTGGCGGATGCTGCTGTGAGGGTGTACTGCCTCGCCGAGCTCGACATCTTTGGATTTGTCGTGTGTGACTGCCGCTTTAAAACTCTCGCCAGCGCTTATACTGACGGAATGGAACGGCTGGTCCGGATAAGTCATCGCTAGGACGTATTTCGCCAATCGCTTGCCTAGATATTTAATCCCCTTCTCGGTGCGAACCGCATTTCCGGAGAAGCCGCGGACTATAACATCCTCCTCATCGTTAGTGTCGTCTTCGTCCGCATTCTTCTGGTCGGAAGTTCCCTCGGCGTTTGTACTGCTGCTTTGCGCAGAGGCTGCCTCTGCCTTCTCCTTTCGGCGTTTTTCCCGCCGTAGTTTGGCCTCCTCCTTGGCTTTCTTCGCTCCAGCATCTATGCTTTCCTTCATATAGAGCATATCCGCGCCCAGATTACTATGCAGCCCATGTGTCAACACCACCAAATGTATCTTCTTCTGCTTCCTGTTATCAGCCTTCCCCTCCCCATTCACCCTATCGCCCTCCTCCTTCTTTCCCTCTACCTTCCCAACCTTCTTCACCCCCTCCCCTCCGCTCTTATCCTCGCCCTCCTCTCCCTCCCACTCCGGCAACCTCGGTGTATTCCACAACCCCGCTGTATCCTCCACCCTAACCTTCAACGCCTCCGAAAACACCCCTCCCTTCGCCCCCTTCCCCTCCCTCCCCATCTCCCCGCCCACGCTCCCCTCGTCTCGCCCAACAAGCACCTCAAATCTCACCGCCGCACTCGCCGAAAAAATAACCTGGCTCGCAACCTCAACCACCCAGCTCGTCTCCCCCGCCTCCCCATCCCCCCTCACCTTCAGCCTCGCGCTCCACGCCGCCCCGGCCTTGAGATTCGGTTCGAACTCCGGGACTCCGTCCAGCCTTGCGCCGGCGCCGCTGGCGACATCAACACGGTGCGTTGATGGCGCAGCAGAGACGTACAGCGCATAGGGCCCGTGCATGAACGCCGCGCGCAGCGCGATGGCGGAGGTGTTCTTGATGCGCAGGTGGAGGTGTGTTGGGTGGGGGAGGATGCGGTCGCGGGTCGGGGAGTAGGTGATGGTGTAGCGGACGACCTCGCCGACTTTGAGGGTGCCGGATTGCTGGAGGAGAAGCATCGTGAGGCTTGCGTCGGTTATGCGGGTTTGGGAGGTGTTCGCGCGAGGATCATTGTTGTGCGGCGCTGGTGGGAGCTCGTGAGGGGTGGGCGTGGTGGTTTGGTCCGGAGGATGGCGGGTTTGAGGGGATATCAGGTAGTAAGCTCTTTGTCGTATGGAGCGCTATTTCGAGAACCGGCTTTGAGGTTCTCGAGCTTCCTGGATATATTGAAGCTCTTGAAGTTGGAAGCCCGTATGTCGTCGTCCAGGTTTCTTATCCAAATGCGGAGCAAGTGCTCACTCTTAAATTGTCCATAACCAGACATGTGGGGGCCGGGGCCGCGGGCGATGACGAGCCTGTGGCGTAAATGGGGGATCAAGTGTGGCTGGTGTCAGCATCCGACGGCTCCGGCGATTTCTTGTCTCAGCGAGACCTTGTCATACCCGCGGCAACTTAAGGGGTTTGGGTAACAGTGACACAACAGGGTTTTTTATAACTGCGGTAAATAAATAGTGAGAATAGAACAAGCTGTTTTATATAAATAAATAATTATTGAAAATGGAAAATATAACGGTGTAGGGGATGTGCGGCAATGCCCCTCGGGAAAGACAAATTATGAGAATGGAAGAAGTACTTCAATACCCCAGCCCCATCTCCTTTTCGTAAAGGTAGACAAATAGTAAAATAGAAAAGCTCTATAATATTGCTTCGTATATATAACGATGAGGTTGTGATTTTCTAAATAGTACAAAACACCCCATCATGCACCATACCATCGTTAACACCGGTGAACCCCCCAGGTCCATCCACATATCCAAACATACAGTACAGCCCATAATATACACTTCGTCTCCTATGCCCATACCCCTTCAACACCTCCCATCCCCAGACGCCGACCCAGACGGCAGACCCCCTAAAAGTTCATCTTCGCCGCCAACGCCGCCACCCCCGGCTCAGCGACCTGCCACGGCCCATCCTCCTCCTCTTCCTCCTTCTCTGCTTTCTCACTCGCGCGCCCGTCCGCCCCCTTCATAACCGCCGCCACAACGCCCTGCTGGAACAAGAATCCCACAAACAAGCCCACAGCCAGCACCACGCTACCAGTCGAAACCCACATCTCCTTCCTCCTAATCCTGGCCTTGTACGCCACAAGATCCTTCTCACTCTGCGACAGAAACTCCTCTTCCTTCACCTCCTCCTTCGCCACTCCCCCCAGCCCAAGCGTACCCCTAACCCAACCCCCAACCGCCCGTCCCAGCACCGCAACACCGCCCTCCCCAACTCCCCACGGTAGCTCCTCAAACGCCACCCCCTCCACCTCAGCAACCCACTCCTTCAGTCCCCTCACACGCTCAACCTTAGCCGCCAACCACGGCCTCGGCAGACCATCCACAAGCATCACAGCCAGATATCCCAGCGCGAGACAATCCACCTCCGTCGCGCGCCCGCCTACAAACCAGCTCCCCTCCCCCAGCATTTCCGCAAGAGGCTCGAGGAACTCATCAGCCAGCGCCGACAACCTAATCGTCGCCGCGCCCTCAGCCGCTATACTCGCAGACACGTTCGTATTATCCTTGCGCAGCGACGCGGGTATGACGTCCTCCCCCTGCACCTGCCCCTCTGTAGATACATCGTCCTTATCGTCGGCATCGAGTTTGATACCCAGGTGCGCTGTGCGCGCTAGTGCCGCTTCGCGGAGACGGCGCGGCTCGAGCCAGGAGAGGGGGAAGGGGAGGGCGGAGGCGAGGGCGGGGCGGGTGAGGGCGTCGTAGTTTTTGCGGTCGGAGAAGAGGGAGAGGTCGAGGAGGGCGCGGCCTTTGGAGCGGATGAAGTTGGAGAAGCTGCCGGGAAGTTGTCAGTTACGTCGCCCTGGTAGATTTATTAGTGGCTAGAAGAAAGACTCACGCAATAACATCCCCCTTCCCTCCCTTCCCCCTCCCATTCCTATTAGGACCCCCCCCCTCCCCCCCTCCAAGCGCCCACTTCTTCCCCCCCATCTTCCCAACGAAATCAATCGCATTCCCCCACCCCCCCACCCAGACGTCGCCCCATTTCAGCGCGGGCAGCACGCCCGTCGGGTTCGCGCCGGGGAGAGAGGGGATGAGCGACCACTCGCCGCGCGGGATGGCGAGCGAGAAGTAGGCGATTAGGGCGAGGGATTCGGGGTCGAGGGTGGGGAGGGAGGGGTGGTAGGCGGGGGCGGAGGAGGAGGGCGGGGGTGGGGGGGGGATGTGGAGTTCGAGGACGGGCATTGTGAGGTGCGTGGGAGGTGGTTGCTTTGTATGGTGCGGTTCGTTGCGTTTCGTGGCTCGTGTGGTGAAGCGCGTGTATCGGCGTTGCCGTGCCGTGAAATATACGCTCTAGTGGATCGAATAAACGTCGTCCTGTAAACCTCCTTCTTCCTATATCCGTCGTAAATGCAATTCCGTCCCACGTTGCTGTCAATGCGTATATCGCGGTGCTTGTGGTGAGCTTTCGGCCGCCAAAAAATTACCCTTGGTGGATAGTAGATATTACAACGGGGAATTAATTTTCCATTCCGTCTAGTGATGGTGGTAGAGTATCATTTTACCGCCCTCAGCTCTCACATCCTAAAGTGATACATATTTGCAACAACTCACAAACCACACCCATCAAAATCGCATGAAAAATGTTGCAAGGCTAGAGCCCATAGTACCGTTTTAAATCACCATTTTTTTCTTATTACATATACCTACATTATCTCACAAAATTTACGTACTGGCATCCCCCCATCATCCACTCCAAACGCCTTACACACGCACACCGCCCGATCACCGCTCCATGACCCCCCCGCGCACCGCATAGCATAGCACAGCATAGGATACACCAACCACCCCACCTCACCACCAACAGCCCCCCCCCCCCCCCCCNTCTCTACATACGCTACCTACCGCCAGCCTTGCCGCTGTCACAGCGGTGTGCGTGCCCGAAGGGGGGGTTTAAGCATAACGCCCTGTTCAGCTCTGTCACGCACGAGGTAACGTGGTATGCAACCGCCCCTTCATGCGGTCTCACCGTATAGTAAGTAGACCTGCCGTCCGCGCTGTGAGTGTACATACGCCCTCGCATGCAGCATCCTACTATATCCACCGACACCTTAATACTCCCCTCCCCCTCCTTCTCCCCCAATGCAGCAGCACCCGCAGCGGCCGGCTACCTAGACTCTGCGCGGGGTAGATCACCCCGCCTTAATGGGATAGTATTTATATACAATAAGGCTCAGCAGAAGGTGCTGTCGGCTGGCCGAGACTGGAGGAGGAGAGTATGTAAGACGGACATGGACATGTGTGGTTGCATCTTGATGCGTGTGTGTATATTGCGCCGTCCTCGTGTCCGCCTCGCTCGCCATGGGTATGTATGGCGATGCATGCATGATGTACAGTACAGCCGTAGGTGCAGTAGTTAGCTCATCCATCAAGTCCTAAGTGGAGAAGGAGAGGGACAAGACAGGGTGAGGAAATAAAATATAGTGCTTTTCGTGATCACGCAAACCAAGACCCAACAAGACAGATAAGACAGATAAGACACGAGTAAATCATCTCCGAGCGAGATATATTATATTAAACCGTTCCAGCTAATTATACAGCCCCATATTCTCATCCCGCGCCCCGTCAGGCCCCAAAATATTACATATCCTCGGGTTTGGATCGTAGAAACCCAATCCCCCCACGCCCAGCCCAAGAGAAATCCCATCCCGTTCCAAAACTCGCTCCGCGCCGAAGCGTCAAAAAGTCCGAAACATTAATAAACGATATAAATCGCATGCTGTTGATACAATATCCCCGCCCATCCATCCGTTGTCGTCGTTGCCCAATGAGAAACCGCCGTGTCCATAATGAAATTAACGAAAAAAGGATTAAGACATCCGTAGGAAATATAAGATTTGAAAATATATTGCTTGCTTATTCAACCCCGCAGCCAGTGATAATATCCATAGTGAGAATGAGAGAAGTGACGGCTCCGCCAAGCAACGCACGTCACGAGACGCCTCGCACTGCGGCCATCGCCGGAGATGTATCACTGTACACTGCACATCCCCCGCCCCGCCCCTTGCAGGTCCTGCAGGTGTGTCCGCTTGCGATATGCGCCGCGCCAAGGAGGGTTTCGGTGTGTCTGTCGTGTCGCGTCGTGTTGTAAGTTACTGTAGTAGGACACTTGCCGACGACGATGTGTGTGATCGGCCGTCTTACCCGTGTGTGACGACACGACAAGAGAGTTGATAGACGGCTGATAGACGATGGATGATAAGGATGAGATAATGCGGGGTAAGCAGACAATCAGGAAGGCGTGCGAATCGACGAGTCAGAACCCCATCCCGGCCAGCGAGCGAGTGAGTAATCCTCCCTGCGTATCTGCATCGGTCTCGACTGGGCTGTGTCGACCGAGGCTGGCAGGGCAAGGCTATTTGCTATTATTACTCCTCTTGCTTCGCCATGGCGCAGTTTCGGAGTAGTTTCGCGCCAAGGATGCGCGGAATGGTGGGTGTTGTAGTGTGTGGTGGGCGTGGGTGGTGGAAGGATGATAGATGGTGGGTGCCTGTCGCCCCTCGCAGCGATGGGACGATGGTGACGTGGGAGGGCGATCACATGGCCGCATCCATGTCGTATCCCTGCCCCGTCGTCGTTGGTGGTTTGCCTCGTTCAAGTCCTGCCTGTCGAGGTCTGGCGGCGGTGGTGTTTGTTGTTGTGTTATTTGATATTGTTACGGGCGAGTCGAGGATAGTGTTGAAGAAACTGCTTTACTGCCGTTGCTTCTCCTCTGGTGCCCGCGTCGTTGTGTCGTGGTGCTGGTAAGTGGTAGTCGATTGGACTACTTCGGCAGCGGCGGCAGGGGACGACTCGGTGGGGGACCCGGGCAGGGCGGGAGTTGCGATGGGCGGTGCTGTGCGGGCATTGTGAGGGCGGAAATGGTTGCGGTTTGGGGGGTGAAGTGATAAGTGTTTGTTTGAGTGTCTTGTTCTTCAAACGGTAGCTTCCTTTTGTTCTGTTTCGTGTAGTCCGAAAAATGTCTGGATGTGAGAAAACTGGCAGGAGCGTCCCTTCTTGTAGTACTCGTCCTGGTGGTCTCAGCCTTTCTCTGCCGTCTCCCCTTGTTGCGCGTGGTTGTACCTGGCAGTAGTTGAGGAATGTATCACTTTGTGACGTAACTCTCAGTCTTTTCAGCCCAGAGAGAATAGGTGGTGTTGTGTGGTTGACTTGTGGTTGACTTGTCTTATCCTTTGTCTCTTCTTGTCTCTAGTGTCTTGGGTGTCTTAAATATCTCGTCTGGACTTGTCTGATATGCCGCGTCTGTCTGTTCAAAGCTGATCCAAGACCACCCGCCGCGAAGGGGGATGCGTCTCAAGATATACTCCCCCTCCTCCATTGCACTGTATGCTGTACACTCTTCCTCCCCCCACCGCCCCGCCCATCCCGCGCTCACCGTCCACGAGCAGAGAAAAAAACTTCAAACCCCCCCGGCGACGGAGATGAGTACTTTGTTCGCTGCAGTAGCGGTATACGAGTACTTTGCGTGGTCTAACTTGGCAAGTACAACAGTACGTACTTTCCCAGCGTAGAGTATGCTAGTATGCTAGTATGGTGTCTTAGCCCCGTCCCGATATTGCAGGGAGAGTTGAGGGGCCCATACTATGATGAATCTACTAGTATGAAGCCCACTGCAGGGATTTGCGTAGGGGGGGTTGCCATACGCAGTAAGGGGGTATGGTGGAACGGGGGTACGGCGTCGACGGTACTGGGGTGGAGACGACTGCATGGCGCGGCTTTGGTGTATTTTTGTGTTTTGTGTTTGGTGGCTTGCATGGCATTGTGTGAGTGCTGTGCGATTACCATCATCCGGACATGCCGTCTCTCTCTTCTCTATACAGTAATATAGTAGTAATCCAGTAATACCTACAAACAGTCAGCCTGCGCCGCATACTATAGCATACTCTCATCCTCAGATCCTCACATGCAACATCTCCGCATTGTCAGGAAACCCACAATCCGGCTGCTACAGCACGCGTTCCTGGGCCGCCGACCCCGCCAACAGAAAAAAATGGGTGTCTCTGGTACCTGATTTACAGTGGACACCCACTCAACCCACCCGCCCGCCGCACAATTACCAAGCCAAGGGATGCGCGGCGGACGCGACTGCGGGCGCTGCTGCAAACGGATACGCGGGCTGGCGGCGTGACATCGGATGCAGGGGCAGAAGAAGAAGAAGTAGGAGATGGCGTTGTAGGAGGGGGCTTGGGATGCGTGTGGTGGTGCACACCATACATCCTGTGCAACAGAGCTCAGTACCACCAAGAGTGCGGTGAGAGAAGAGTCACACGGGGCCATGGATGGATGGGGTGAGGCAGTTTGCGCGTCTTCTCTCGGTGTTTGCACTACTGGTTGACTAAGGGCACTGCTGCTTGAGTAAGGAGCTCCTGTGCGTCCGTGGTACATGCATGCACTGTAATCTCAGTTACGGTATGACAAGAGCGCCCTTTCGTTGCACGGACGGCGCGCGCGGTCTTCACCGATGCCAGGTAGCCTTTCCTTTGATTGTGCGCGGAGTTCAGGGATGAAATAAAAATGACATGTCACTGTGCGTGCGCTCCTGCAGCCTTGTGTGAGCGCACGGATATTGCTAACCCTTCCTTTCCTCAACAAACGGATGCCTATTGCTGCATGTAGGGGTGGTTGAGCCAGTGGTCTGGGGTGCTGATTGAATGAGTGGGCGCCGAGATGATTTGATGATTGCTGCGATGATTACTCCTTCTCCCGCCTCCTGCGTCTTGTCGGTGAAGGAAAGGGGGCGGGACAGAATGGGGACGAGGATGAGATGGATTGGGAAGGGGTGATCGAAGAGACGGCATTCGCGGCATCCACCGTTCCCCTGCGTCTCTCCTTTCCTCCTTTCTTCCGAGTTCATCCCCTTTGAGCTTCTTTTTGAGACTCTCCTGTCTGATCTCTCCAGTTGATTATCCCCAACCCCATTCCACCACTCCGTAGTCCCCACGCCCGTCCCGTCCTCAATAATGTCACTTCCACTCCTTGTCAACAACGCACGTCAGTCCCGACAAAGGGGGTCACGCTACAACTCTGTTCTCCCCCCCGTCGTCCCCTTACCCCTGCCACGCTGGAGGGTACATACTTCGTACAACAGTACTTCCAATGGAAGCAAACGCCCCTGCCTCACCTACCGGAGATGCGAGGCTGGGCAAGCTATTTTCGGTGCTACCCTTCCGTCAGACCCTTTGTGTGCTCGGGGCGTACAACGCTGTACGAGCACCGCTCGGTGAGTGGGACTGCAATATCGGCAAGGGTTCATCGTGTCCATCGGTGAGTAGCTTACTCAGTGTTCCGAACACAGAGCAGATTAGACTATTGAGTCTATTCCGGTTCTCCAACGCGAAACAGCCTCAAATACAGCCTCGTCTCACCTCATCCCCTTGCCATTCGTCAGCACAAGCCTCCCTCGTTCCGGTACTCAACTTCGCCCTCAACAAGGGGCAAGGGGTAAGGACGAGGACAAGGGATATTGGTTTGGTGAGTACCGGACACAGTAATCATCGTCACCATCGCCATCTTCATTATCATCCTCATCTCATCAACCCGCCCGTCCGGGACTTCCCAGTGGTACATTGCTCCAACAAAATAGACCCCCGGCCATAAAATGACGTCTCCGCCACCTAATCTCATTTCTCCCTCTGGATTTTCTCGGATTCATACCCCATACGCACTAGCTTTCCCGTACTTTTCGCCTCCTTTATTTCCGCTTGGGGATATTTCCTACCTAGTAGCAAAGGTAATTTATCGAAACGAAGGTGAAAATGAAAGCCCCTGCAGCCGGCCACCGACCGGCGCGGTGGGTTAACAGTGGGTGCCACAGCAGGGGTGAAGAGGGTTTGGGATTGCGGTTTCTGTGCCACAGGAACAGTGGTCTGTCTCCATCTCCGTCTTGTTTTTCTCACCGCCATAGCCGCGAGGTTGTACCTGCCCGTTGGCATTCTTGTACTTCGTAAAGTGGAACATACAACTAAATGTACACCGCCCCGTCCCTTCCCCTACGATTCAGCAAAGGCACGTTTCGCTGACCCGACAGTTCGGCCGGCAGCCCGGGAGACGAGGCTGCGATTCTTAGGTCTGCTTTAGGGAATTGTGGCGTCGACGAGGCTGGGTTTGCTGATTTAATTTCTAAGTATTAATTTACTCCTGTCTCTCCCAAATCTCCAGTTCGCCCTGCCCGGCGGCCTTGTCTCGCTCGGCCTTACCTTGGGAGACAACACGAATGCGAGTACGTGCTGGAGACCACACACAACAGGCCACGTCTCTCATGCGTTCACACCATCCATCCTGCTCCCAATAGCCTCAAACCGAGCACCGAACTCACCCGATACACCCGCCTGTCCGCACATATAGTAGTAACCCCCACGTGCAAGACCGAGGAGAAAATCCACTCTCCAATCTCCCGCAACAAGCGCTATCGAAGATGATGATAAGCGTACCTGTATAGTGGACCCCCACTTCGCGCGACGCTTTTTTCTCTTAGACCCTCTCGCGTTTTCTGCTGCCTTGGCTCTTCCTTCCTTTCCCCTTTTTTATTTCCTTCGAGAAGGGCGGGAGGGGCGGGAGTGGTGGCCGTTAGGGAGTTGGCAGAGTTAGCGGTGGTGGGTTTCGCGTGGGCTTAGTGGTGGGTTAGTTTGGTGGGTTTTTTTCTGGTAGTTTTGGATTTTTGGCGTGCCTAGTCAGGATTGGTAATTACGATGATGGGATTCACCTTCGTGTCCTTGTGCTTGCGAGCCCCATCGAG
>LMYD01000625.1:0-72346 GCA_001630595.1 Pseudogymnoascus sp. BL308
AGATATATTACAGGTCGGCAGGGTAGCTGGAGGGAGGAGCGATTTATGGTTCACACCGCGCGTTTGCTATCGGTGGAAGTGGGTACATGGTGTGGACAGCCCCTGAATAAATCGTAAGTTATGCAGGCTGTATTATGTAAGTCGACGAGACACGTCCTCAACAGTGCCAAAAGGGACGGGGATCTGCTAGTGGTGATGGGCGTTGCAGCTGAATTGAGATCTTCAAGGATGGATAGGGGAGGAGAGTGGTGAAGAAGCCCAACGGTTTTGTGGCGGGCGACCCTGGAACTTGGCGGGATAGAATGGTGCGGAATGGGATGGTCGAGGTGTGATGCGGCACAGTAGTACGGTATATAGAGAATATCCGGTATATTCAAAGAGTATTCAATTCAGTTCGGTGTAACTATATAAACCGGATAGGAAGAGATGTGTTGACTGCAACTGTGTCGACTATAACTATTAGAATGTAGTGTAGTATGCATAGATAGTATGCATAGACTCAACATTCACTACACCACGTGATATCGCTGGCAGCTGGCAGCTGGCAATCAGAGGCACGTACACCACCACGCACTCGCACCACGCACACAACCACGCACATGTCATTGATACCGTTGATGAATTTGTTGGTTTCGTTGGTTTCGTTGGTTTCGTTGGCTGGCTGATTGGCTGATTGGCTGATTGGCTGATTGGCTGGTCCAAGCTGAAACCCTAGCTCTAGCTCCTCTCCTCTGTCCCTTTGGGTCCTTATTTTGGGCCATGATCTAAGACCGCCTTGGCATCCCCCTAAACCCTGTTGAGCTCCAAGCCCTGACCGCTAAGGTACCACTCAACCTGTATATTCCCCTCCTATCCTCCCATTCGCTACCTGCCGCCGAGCTGTCCACGATCCCAATATATTTCCCGTCACCGTTTCCTCTTCCTCTCGTGGACAACTTGGGATTCACAAAGGCCACAAGGAATAATGGCGTCCAAACCCAGTGCCAATGTCGCCGAGAGCGACTTTGAGTTTATAGAAACTCCAAAGGTTTCCGCGCCAACATTTGAGAAGTTCGAGGAGTGCGGTGTCAAAACCACAGCTGTAAGTCTACCACACCAAGAGCTCTACTGAAGCTTGATTTCCAGAGCATATTTGTTGGGGCCATACTAATTTGCAAAATACAGTATCCTGCGATCAAGAATGCCCCTCTCCCAGCTGACGGGCCCGGATCCGAGAGCTTCTCCAACATCGCCCTGTTCTCACTACTGTTTCTTGTGCCGGCATACACGGCCTGGAAAATCGGTGGCGGTCTGAAGACGACGATTTTTTTCGCCCTCTTCACCTCGATCCCGCTCCTGATCTCGTTCTGGTACCTCAACTCGACCCTCGGCCCCCGCAAAAATGAGAAAGTGAGACTTCCGGGCAACCCGATCGAGCACTACCTCACCTTCAAGAACGACGCCGACAAGCTCAAGTACCGCGGGAGGACAAAGATCCCAATGGAGACCTTCCACAACATGTACTTTGAGGGCGATGTCGAGTTCAACGGCGACTGCCTCGAGATCCTCGAGTACCGTGCTGATTGGGCGAGCTTCACCTTCACCATTAGCTTGTTCAAGTTCATTTTCTTCCAGTTCGCACCGGAAGTCATTATGCACACTCGCTCGCAGGGTTCGTTTATACTTCCTACCATTATAATACTTTAAGCTAATATTTGCAGATGAGGAGCAAGTCAGAGATCACTATGACAGGGGCGATGATTTCTACGGGTGGTTCCTTGGCCCACGTATGATCTACACCTCCGGCATTATCTCTGACATCACCAAGGAGGAGACCCTTGAGGAGCTTCAAGATAACAAGCTTGCCATCGTTTGCGAGAAGATTGATATCCAAAAGGGCGAGCGCATGCTTGATATTGGATGCGGCTGGGGAACCCTGGCCAAGTTTGCCAGTGTCAACTTTGGCGCCCAAGTTACCGGTATCACCCTCGGCCGTAACCAAACTGCCTGGGGAAACAACGGTCTTCGCAAGGCTGGCATCACCGAAGAGCAGAGCAGAATCCTCTGCATGGACTACCGCGATATCCCCGTTCCAGAGGGCAAGTACAACAAGATCACCTGCCTCGAGATGGCCGAGCACGTCGGTGTCCGCCACTTCAAGTCTTTCTTGAGACAAGTTAACGACATGCTTGATGACGACGGAGTCTTCTTCTTGCAGATTGCTGGGCTTCGCAAATCGTGGCAGTACGAGGATCTCATGTGGGGTCTTTTCATGAACAGATACGTCTTCCCGGGCGCTGATGCTTCCACCCCGCTTGGATTCTTCGTCGACAACCTCGAGGGCGCTGGCTTTGAGGTTAAGTCTGTCGACACCGTTGGTGTCCACTACTCCGCTACCCTGTGGAGATGGTACAGGAACTGGCTCGGAAACCGTGATAAGGTTGAGGCCAAGTACGGCAGCAGATGGTTCAAGGTAAGTCATATTGCACGCACTGCATACAGAATGATAACTAACGGCAACTTTAGATCTGGGAGTTCTTCCTCGCCTACTCCACCATCATCTCCCGTGAGGGAGGTGCCACTTGCTACCAACTCACCCTGGTCAAGAACATCAACTCGACCCACCGTGTTGAGGGCATTCCTACCCAGTTTGCTCTCACTTCGGCTCTCGCCAAGGGCCGCGCAGACATTGAAGCCAATGCTGCCAATGGTGTCAAGGCCTAAATATGAAATATGCCATCTTAAATATTTTTACTGGCATGTATGATACGTATGATACGACGACTTACAAATAGCCCAAAAATTAAGGGCGCAGTATTCTGGACTATACTGTTTTATGCCATCTAGGTGTAGCTAAAAGCTGTGCAGCGATTTAGTATGAGGAGAAACATGGGTTATGATGGCAATCAAATAGAGGGGGGGATTGGGATACCTAAAAAGCGATGATCATTTAGCTACGTAAATGCGAGTCGATGCCATAGAGTGGTGAAGATGGAAAGTTATGAAATGGTTTAAAATGATAAAAAAAAAAATGACGCTCGAATTGTAAAGTGAATGGGAACGACCAAGCTGTCCTGATAACAATTGATGCCTAAGGTGCATGCTCGGGCTGGTGGCGGGGCAGTGGCTGGTTGGCTAATTTGCGGCGGCGGAACTTGCCTCCGTCCTGGGAACCCAACTGGGTAACTACTGTCGTCAGCGACGTAGGCCGCGCATCAAATCTTGTAGTTGGGGATTCCACACACTCAACCTTTTGTATCAGCCTTTCGTTTTGTATCCCATTTTAGCATTCTTTCCTTTAATACCGCAATGTTTTCGGGCTCCAACTCGTACCTGGGCGGAAATGCCGGCCGCCCCACGGGCCCTCCGCAGCAGCAGCAGCAGTTCAACTCCTATAACCAGAACCAACAACCAAATAGCTTTCCTCAGCAGCAGAATGCCCAAACGGGGGGGTTCCAGATGAACCCCCAGCCTACTGGCTTCCAACCTCAGCCGACGGGATTTCAACCTCAACCTACCGGTTTCCAGCAGCCTGCGCCGTTGCAATCCCAATACACTGGCTTCCCAGGCAGCCAGCCTCAATATGGCCAGCAACAGCAGGACTTTGGAGTGCCACCGATGCCACCGATGCCAACGCAGCAACCCCAGCAGCAACAGCAACCGCAGGCGCCAGTGCAGCCCCAGCCGACGGGGTTCAGCCAGATGGCAGCTTCGTTCCAAACGGGAGATTCGAAAGCGAAGGGCAGGAGACAGGCACCAGCCGCCAAATCGGCAAAGGTACCGAGCATAAGGCTGTCATTTATTACCGCCAAAGACCAGGCGCAGTTTGAAACTCTGTTCAAGTCGGCTGCGGGAGATGACCAGGCCCTCTCGGGTGATAAGTCGAGGGATATATTATTACGATCGAACTTGGATGGGGACTCCCTGTCGCAAATATGGTACGGATAGGTCTTGCTGTCAGATTGGCAACGGCTAACATTAACAGGACTCTTGCGGATACGACAAGATCTGGACACTTATTGTTCCCCGAATTCGCATTGGCCATGTATCTATGTAATATTAAGCTCGTCGGCAAGCAGCTACCACAGGCGCTCCCAGAGAACATTAGAAACGAGGTTTCTAGCATGGTTGATATCATAAATTTCGGCGTCGCAGACGATGCGCCTCAGCCAAGAACAAACGTTCCCGACTTTAATACTCGGTCTTCGACTGCCTCGCCCCCTACAATCCAGCAGCCACAGCCAATGGCATCGAACTCCCAGCTACTTACAGCACAAATGACCGGATTCCAGCAGCCGCAACAAACTGGTTTCCAGGGAGGGTTTCAACCGCAGGCAACTGGGTTTGGTGGTCAGCAGCAAAACAACTTCCAGAACGCGACCAACCCGCAGGCAACTGGCTACACTGGACCGCGCCCACCAATGCCCCCTATGCCCCAAGGCTATGGGCAGAGCGGCGGCTTAATGCCCCCTGGTGGTGGGATGGGAGGCATGGTAGCGCCACTCAACGCCCAGCCCACAGGTGTTCCTGGCCAGTGGGGATTGGTGAACGCCCCAGCTACTGGGCTTCCAAACATTGATGCGCTGCAAGCTCGTATGATGCCTCAGCAAGGCCGCGAGCAAGGTAACTTCACCACCGCTGGTTTGTCCGGAAATGCTGTTATCCCATGGGCTGTGACCAAGGATGAGAAGACGAGATATGACTCTCTTTTCAAGGCCTGGGACGGTCTAGGCAAGGGATTCATTGGCGGTGATGTAGCTATTGAAGTCTTTGGACAGAGTGGCCTTCCAAAGGCTGACCTCGAAAGAGTTTGGACGTTGGCAGACAACGGAAACAAGGGTCGCTTGAACATGGATGAGTTTGCTGTTGCCATGCATTTAATCTACAGAAAGCTCAACGGGTACCCACTTCCAGCTCAGCTGCCGGCTGAGCTTATTCCGCCTTCGACCAGAAACTTCAACGATTCCATTGGCACGGTGAAGTCTCTGCTCCAGCAAGAGTCTGCGTTTAGAAAGGACTCTGGCGCCAACCTACTCCCCCAGAAGACTGGCGTCAGCTACTTGAAGAACCACTCGTTCCGCGGCGATTCGAACAACCTTAGGAACAACCGCAAAGACGCTACTGTGTTCAAGAACAACGATGACGACGTTGGATACAAGTCAAGCGCTCGTCGTAGATTGGGCACTGGGTCACCACGCCCGGAATCTCCGTCCTCGACAACAAGCGATGACCTTACCTTGGACCAGCTGAAGAAGAAAATCCGCGAGAAGCAAGTTGTTCTTGATGCTCTAGACTTCAAAGATGAGAATGCCGCCGAGGAAGATGACGTCCTTGATAGACGTGACCGCCGGGAAGCGGATGAACTTTATAGGCGCATCCGCCGTGTTCAAGAGGACATTGACAGCCACCCAGATGCAGCACTCCGAAATGTGGACTCCGGCGCCGAACGCCGCTCCCTGAAGCGCCAACTGCAGACGTTGACCGATAGTCTCCCTGACATCGCAAGCCAAGTCCGTCGCACAGAGCGTGCCATCGCCGAAGCGAAGCTAGAGCTCTTCCGCCTCAAGGATTCCAAAGCTCACCCAAGCAGTGCATCAAGCATCGTTGGAACTGGACCAGGGGGTTCCGTGACCGAGTCGGACAGACTCAAGGCACGTGCTAAGGCTATGATGCAACAGCGATCTGCGGCCCTTACCGGAAAGAAAATCGAGGCGGCTGTTGACGACGACCTTGCGGCTCCCAAGCGCCTGGAAGAGGAGAACATTAGGATCAAGACGGAACGTGAGAACAACGAGAGAATGGTCAAGGACGTCGAGGATAGCGTTCGTGAGTTTGCGCAAGGTCTCGAGGATGGCTTGAAGGAGGGATCTCAAAGCTCGTCAAGCGAGCATGAGAAACGCAGATGGGAGGACGGACTTGGCGTTGAGGACGAAGTCAAGGATTTCATCTTTGATTTGCAAAGGTCGACCAGAAGCACAAGGGTCCGCAATGAGGATCGTTCTACTAGCAGGAGCGTAGTGGACGACAGACGCGATCGCGACACGTCTGCTTCCCGTTTCCGGAGCAGTGCCTCTCCAGCGCCGACTAGCTCCCGCCAGAGCCAGAGCACCTCCCCCGCACCGGCTGCTGGTGGCGGCTCGTACGCGTCCTATAAGACCCCTGAGGAGAGAGCTGCCTTCATCAAGCAGCAGGCTGAGCAGCGCATGGCTGAACGTCTGGCTGCCCTGGGTATCAAGGCTCCTTCCAAGTCTGGCGAGAGCGCTCAACAGAGGGTGGAGCGCGAGAAGAATGAGCGGGCTGCCAAACTTCGTCAAGCAGAGGAGGAAGATGCGAAGCGCGAGAATGAGAGACAGGCGAGAATAGCTCAGGAGGACGGTCGCCCTGCGCCAGCAGCCGCGGCCGCCGCTCCAGAGGTTGCCAAGAAGCCACCCCCACCTCCAACGAGGAAGGCTGCTAAGAGTGAAGTGCCTGAGCGAAAGGCTGAGGAGGACAGAGTCCATCAAGAACATGAGGCTCAGCAGATTGCGACTAAGGAAATGGAGTAAGTCTTATTGGCGCTTTTAATGACTATATGCTAACTTTATAGGGATGATGCACAGCGCCAGGAACGCGAGATTGCCCAGGAGCGTGAGGCCACCGAAGCCCGCCTGAAGGCCCTTGAGGAGCAAGTCAAGGCTGGGAAAATCAAGAAGGAAGAGGAGAGGCGCAGAAGGAAGGCAGCGGCAGCCGAGACGAAGGAGAAGGAAGCCAAGCTCGCTGCTCAGCGTGCTGAGATTGAAGCTGCTCGCCAACGAGAGATTGAGCTTCAGCGCCAACTCGAGGCGATTGATGACGAGAGTTCGTCGGAGGATGAGGGTCCCCAGGACATCACTCCCCAGGCATCAACTCCTCCACGAGCCATCGAGAAGCAGGCCTCCCCACCACCAGCGCCTCCTATTATCACGGCCACGTCTCCTCCAGCACCTACAAGCACCTCGAATATCAGCTCCCCACAAGCAGAAACCGCGACCCGCAACCCCTTCTTCAAGAACCTGGGCCAGCCAACCGTCCCAGGAACAGGCGCCCCTACCACATCGCCCCCCGTCGTATCACCTCCCGCACAGGACACAAACCCATTCCACCGTCTCCCCCCAGTCCAAGCCGCCAAGGCCCCCGAGCCCGTCCAAGCCGCCAGCCCAACCGGCGCAAGACCCTCCCGCGTCCGCCCTGAGGAAGATGAATGGTCCGTCGTCGGCTCCGACCGCGAAGACTCCTCCGACGACGAGGAAGGCCCCGGCGCCGGAAACGCCCGCCGGCTCGCCTCGATGCTCTTCGGCACCATGGCGCCACCCCGCCCTCTGTCCGCCGCAGATGACACCCGCGCTTTCTCCCCAGTCAGCCCGGGCGTGACGTCTCCTACTGCCGATTCTCCCGCTCCTAGCTCCGCTCCACCTGCGCCGCCGCCACCACCGCCTCCAATGCCTGGAATGGGTGCACCGCCACCACCTCCTATGCCTGGTATGGCTGCCCCTGGTGCGCCGCCGCCTCCTCCACCACCTCCACCGGGTGCGGGGCCACCGCCGCCTCCGATGCCACCTGCGGGCGGACCGCCGGCGGGGGGGAGACCTAGTGCGCTACTTGGTGAGATTCAGGGAGGGCGCCAGTTGAGGAAGACGCAGACGAAGGATAAGAGTGCGTCGGCGGTTGCGGGGAGGGTTTTGGATTAGGTTGTGTATAGAGATAGATAGTGGAGGGGTTGGATTTGGATGAGGCGGAGAGGTTGTTGTCGAGTAGAGTGTATGGTACATAGCAACCCCCCCTGGGTTTATTATAGCAATCCTTTACCTTTATAATCACGCGGTTCGTCTCATGGGTAGCTTTTACGTGAATAGGATTTTTGTATTGAAGTGGTAAAAACATATCTCCGCTTTCGTGTCTCCACTTGATAAAAGCTCTCACAGGCCCCATCCCACCAACCCACCAAGCCCACCAAAAAAAAATGCAAAAAGATAATTGAACAGAGTGGGACTCGAACCCACGCCACTTTCGTGACCAGGAAACTATATGATAGTATATCACATGTATTAAGGTATAACCTTAACCTGGCGCCATAACCATCTCGGCCATCTGTCCGAATTGGTGTTTTGAGATGCTATGGTGCGTGATATGGAAATAGTTGTGGCGCGAAGTTTGGGACCAAAATCTCAGAATATGAAAATTTATGAATTATGGAGTTTTTGATTTAGATAATATAATATAATATACATCAAGAGCTATCGCTATAAAACTACAAGCTAATGAAGCTATTCGTACAGCCTACGGGCGAGGCGTGTAATTGACCCCAGTAATATTACACATTACAGCCTGCCGTTCATATCGTACAGTGTCCCTGCTTCTCGCACACACGGTATAATGCCCTATCCGTTGCCCGCGGCCCTTCCAGAAGCAGACGTATGTAACAGGCGAAGGCAGTTGTATCGTAACAACCCTTATAAGGCCGGCCGGGCCCTTGATACGTCAACATCTGCCGCAGTGGTATACCCCGTCATATCCAATGCCCCCCGACCGCTTGATTCCTTCCATAACACTGCCTACACAGTATCAAAGTCGAATCGGCAATCACGGTTGCTTCGGCTTCTCCAGCGCAGCCTGGAGCTGATTCTCGAGTTGGAGGATTTCATCTGAATATGTGTGAGTTTGTCACTCTGCACCGCTCTTGGCTTGGTCCATACTCTGTCGCTCCGACTTTATCTCGTCCTTCTCCAGCTTCACCCAGAGGTAGTACGATAGTTGGTATGTGAATGTTGCCAGCAGGAGGACTTTTGCGATGGGGCGGGTGAACGTTTTGTAGAAGTTAACCTGTTGGGACCGGGGCAATTAGCTTTTGTCGGTAGGCAGGCTGGGGATAGCTGCATACGTGACCGGATACGGGCTTGGGGGTGTCGCCTGCGGGTGGTGGTGATGAGGCAAATGCGCGGCGGAAAGAGGTGATGGAGCGGCGGGTGTTGGTTTGTCGCAGGGCGCGGAGTGATATGCTCAAAGGTGATGCCATCTTGATTAATAGAAGGGTTGTATGTGAAATGCCGGCTGTGTAAAGACTCCTAGTTAAAGTGTCGTTGGGTACAGATATTTATGAACGAGGTTGCTTGACCAGGGTGCTCTTTTACGATCGCGATTGAGGTGGTTCCCCGGAAAGTCAAAATCAGGAACAGCGTCCCACCTCGGCTTCTCCCGCTAGAGTTACTATAGCTTAGTATGGAAGCTACTTTGGCCATGTACTTAGTCGTGCGACCTGGGGGACACCGTTTCTAAAAGAGGCCATTCTGCACTCCAACGACGATCCATCTTCCAACAATTAACCCAATTAACGCCCGATAAACTTACAATCTCATATCCGAATAGAATACGGCCATATCAACTTCGGAAACCTACCGAGATAGCTCCAAGTAGCACACAGCCAAAATGGTATGCACGACTCGCCCGCCAGTCGAGTAAATATAATGCTGATCTCCCTCCAGGCGCAAACACCACAACAACGGAAGAGCAACCAGAAGTTCGCCAAAGAGAACACGGCCAAGATGGGGAAGCCGGAGGGCGCATTAAAGAAGAAACAGCAAAGCTTTAAGTCGCCGGTGTCTCCCATCTGGCTTGGTACGTCAAATCACTATACACCACCCCCGACTGCTCTACACTGCTAACCCGTCCGCTCTAGTCCTTTTAGCATTCGTGGTGTTCGGTGGTCTGATATTCGAGTTGATTTCGAGGATATTCTTCAGATAATTTGAGGCCGACGAAGGCGGTGGTGAATTCGAATACGAGGGGTAGCGCAACGTGGCTATATCCAACAAAATGCGCGACCCGAACAAGCAGCTACACAGTGTACCAACCATTATATCTCAGACCCAGTTTAACATAAGAATTGAAGAGTGATGCCCTCCAAGTTTCATAAAGATGCACACAACATGCTGCGCGCCATATATAACCGCTTTACTAAGCACCGAGTCCCATCCTCTTGCTCTGCCCACCATGCTTCATCCGGATTCCAGCCTCAAACTGCCGCTCAAGCTCGCTCTCTACTCGTTGAATATCATTGCTAGCCCCCCCACTGGGCCGGGCCGGTTGTGCACCTGCACTAGCACCGGCGTTCTTCCCAGCTCCAAGTAACCTGAGAAACTTCGATTTCCGTGCGGCGTCACCAGATAGAGCATCTGGATTCCATTGCTCAGCGCTCGCCGTGGCCTGCGCGCCCAATGCTGGCTTTTCTGACTTCGTAATATCCACCGCATCCTTCTTTTTCGACTTGCGAGGCTTGTCTTCTTGTTTAGGTGTCGTTTTCTTCGATGGCACAGACGGAACTGTAGCTTCTGAAGCTGCCTTGGCGGAGGCTTCCTTCTCCTTTCGTAGCTTCCTCAACCTCTTTCTCTCTTTTCGCGCTGCCTCCTTGTCTACCTCCTCAGTCTCTTCGTTGTCCTCCCCGGCCTTGCTTGGTTTCGTTGCGTCATCGTCGGCATCTACAGCCCTTTTCGCCTTCTTGGACTTCTTTGCTTTCTTGGATTCTTTCTCCTTATCCTCATCCTCCTGCTCGGCCCCAGAATGCTTTCGTTTTTTGGATTTGCTCGGCGCATCAGACTCGACCGCAGCCTCAGCCTTGCGGGCCTCAGCCTTGGCAAGTTTTCTCGCAGCCTTCGCAGCGGCCTTTATACTCTCAGCATCTTCGACCTGCTCCGTTGAAGTCTCGGCCTCCTTTTGCTTCTTAAGAGCTTGTACCAAACCACAGTCAGCATATTGGCAGGCGCGTGGTGTGAATCTATTCAATACCTTTTTTCTCTCGTTTCGCCGCCTTGTCCTTTTTTCGTTGTTCCTTGGTGATGGATGGACTGGCTGGCAGCTCGGGGCTGTCAGCTTTCGAACGGGCCATATTCAATCGCAGCGATGACCTCTGGTCTCTGAGCTGAAGCTACGAGTGGGTCTTTGGTATTCGAGAGAGCAATTGAGGTTCTTAGGGAATCGCGGCGCTTGTCAAATTTCTGGAGAATAAGGTTATCGATAAGACAATCTTGGCTTGACCTGTCACATTGAGTCACGTGCTGCTATATTATGTCTCACAAATTTATAGTAGCGCTTAAGCTTTTCTGGTCCTCAATATGAGTATAAGGTATGCATAATAAGTGGCCTTATAGTATGGGTGAGTGGCCTTATAGTATGGGTGGTAAGGTCGGTTGATAAAATGTATCAGATCAAGACTATGTGCACCCGAAAATCCAACAGCTGCTCGGTTATGTCTCATTAGCTTTCTCGGCATCATCTTCGATACCGCTGGCCGCAGGCTCCTTGGCCTTGACCTTCTTCTTCTTCTTCTTCACCGTAGTAACTTCTGCAGATCCATCCACTTGCTCTGCTTTCTTCCTGCGAACCTTGGTCTCCGACTTCCCCGTCGCCTCATCGCCAACAGCCTTGGCCTTCTTCTTGGTTTTCTTCTTGACCACAGTCCCTTCCGGAGGGACACCCTGAGCAGCCTGGATACGCTCATTTGCACGTTGCATCTCCAGCCTCAGCTTCTCAACCTCTTGCATTGCCTTGGCCATCTCTTCTTCCTCTTTCTGATTGTGGTGATGCTCGTACTCTGCCGATACCCCGCTGCCGTTATCGTCACCTTCAAGAGCAAACTCCCCTATATTGCTTGAGTCTACAAGAAGCGGCGATCGTTTCGGCTTTGTTCGGGTCCGTGATTGCCCGTCCAAGCTGGCTTCAGAGTCATCGTTCTTGGGCGTTGAGCTGCCACTAGCAAAGAGTGTCTCATCCGCTGCAACCTGGATACGCTGGCGAGGTTTGAGGGGCGCCCGCTTTTTAGTCTTCTGCTCTGGAGCAACAGACGGCATCTTCCCCAGGTCGAGTTGCATGATTGGTATAGAGTCGATATCGAGATCATTCCCGTTGTCATTTCTGATGATCATGTCGAAGGGGGTAGACGTGGAAGATTCCGAACTGATACCAGCAATGTAAAATGGGTCCTCTCTGTTTCTTTCCAGTCTCTCCGCCTTCCTGCGAGCAACAATGTCGGGGTCCAAGTACGTGTCTTCAGTATCGCGCTGATACGACTGGGGCTTCTCCTCGGGGGCCTCTGCGAGACGGTTCATTGCGGGATCTGCCATTGATAGACTCAGAGTTGATGGCCTCTGATGGTAGTACTCTTGGAATTCGTCCTCGTCGGTTCTCTCGTACCCTCCTGAGTCGGCTCCCCTGAGGAGCTCATTTAAATTCGCAGTGATGGGCTGATCGAGATTTAGGTTGGCCGGCATAGGCACGTTGTTTTGAGCGCCTGGAGCAATTGAGTGAAGGTCAAGGCCTGCGAATAGTGACGGTATTGCCTGGGTTAGCAACAACGGCGCATCGTACTGATCCACGTCTGACGATGCATCTTGACCAGCAGAAGCCTCTGCAGCTAGCCGTAGGAGTTCTACGAATTCTGTAGTCCTTTCCTGCACCTCCAGGTTGGGGTGCAGCGCCAAAGGCTCCATAGTATGTAGTATACGAGCCATCAGAAGTGAAAGCATGGTTTTCCTCTCCGCCGACCACTCCATAGATTCGTTCCCTGACAAATGGGCAAACACCTTTGGTATGGCTTGTAGCGTCATCGCGAGCACCTCGGGATCTGATTGTGGTTTTGTAAAATGCAGGAGGCCAACCAGCACGTCCTCTGGATATGATAAATATGAAGCGTACTCTCCAACAACCCACGTCACGGGCCGCAAGATGCCTCTCTTTTCGGCAATCTGGGATACTGCCCCGTGCAAACCATCGACGATTATGGATTCCGCAGCTCTCGTAGCACTAGAACGTATTGCTTTGACTTTGACAGCAACGTTCCGTAACTCGTTCCCTATGTTCTCAGCCACATCCGTCTCTCCAGACTCGCTTGGAATGTGCCTGGGCGCGTTGCGGGCGAGTTGAATCAGTATATCGATATACCACTCAAAATCAACAAGATTGCTGTAATTGTTGATCGAACACATCTTTAAAATCCTTAGGATAACATCATTCCTGTAGTCATCTGGAAGAGAAAATGTAGCGCCATTCCGATTCGATCTCATATTCATCTCTGGGTTTTCTTCGTCAGAATCGAGTGCCGTGGGGCTGGGTGAATCGCCATCCTGAGAAGCTGTCGAAGTTACACTTCGCAATTGGCGCATTAATCGACCAACAATAGACATGAGATTGTCGCTGCTGACCATTCCCACAACTAGATCTAGGGCGCGCAGTCTGATGGACATGTCTGGACTGTCTATGCAGTCCATTATAACATCTTCCTGCTGTGATACGAGATATGGGTGAGTCAGTACAATCTGGTTGAAGGCTAACAATGCAACATATTTCACTGAATATTGTTAGTACTGGTTCGGTTCGCGGAGGAAGGGAGGATACTTACAGTTGGGGTCGCCTTCAACCATAATCATACCACGAAGCTTGGTGACACATAAAGTAGCAATCTCATCCTCGCCAACGGCATCGTCTGTCCCCCCCAATATCCCTCCTTGGATAATGCCATTGATGCATTCATACAAGAGCGACATTGCAGGTGTAGTCCGGATGATAGACGTTAGAGGAGGTAACAATTTCTTGACAAGGCGAGGCTCTAAGGGGGTCATTGTCGCAAACTAGTCAAGTCAGTATTGACTCCCAATAAAAGAGAGGGCGATGGAGACTGACAAGTTTGATTAATTTGATTGCCATCCAATTATTTCCTCCATCAACCAGCAGTTCAAACAACCTCGGGGCTAACGGCAGGAAATCCTGAGGACGCCGCCACCCCAGCTCACAGATTACATTGACTATGGCCGCAGTAACACTGGAGTCTTCATTGTCGTCCATCAGCCGTTCCTTGATTTTGGGCCACGCCGGTCGCAGCGTCTCAGGGTAAACAAGGGCTAGGCGATAAATGGTAACGATTGTCTTTTTCCGAACTGTTGCGTTGGAGTGTGTCAAACGCGGAAGTAAATCGGATAACACAGACATTGCTAAAGATGAGGTGATAATGTGAGGTAAAGTTATAATTGGGAGAGACATTGTCGTTAGTGATGCGGAAACGATGTCCTTGACAATGGGTGTCAGCATTCCAGTTCTCAATACATAGTATGGGTGATATGTACCTTCTTCAGCAAATTTGTCGCCAGCATCAAGACTTCTGTATCGGGACGGAAACTTTGGACAGCTCCGAGGTAGCCGACCCTCTTTTGTATATATTTGGCTGAGGACATGACTTCAAGCACATGGAAGGAAGCCCAGGACATATCATGTCCGAACATTTCGAGATAGACAAGCTTCAGCAAAGCTGTCGCCTTGACATCTAAAGGGCAGTCAGTATAACTGTATGGTAGGCGCGGAATATACACTAACCCATGTCCTGCCCACGAATTTCTGCCCGACATTCTTTCAAGCTGTTTTGTATGTATGCCTTCTCGTTGCCCTTGTGGTTCCGTAATCCTCTTATGAGGTCGTAAAGGGATTTTTCAAACCTAGGGACAGTCAATAAAGCTCCCAGCAGCCTTCATATGCGAGTGGAAAGGACGTACATCTTGAGGCTCTGTCAAAGGGTGCTCCCTCGACACCCATGAGAGCTGTTCAGGCGCCCCGATGTCAACGAACGGATAGAGCACAGGGCAGGGTGCAGTGAGTGGTGATGCTAAGAGTATTACCCCTCCAAATGCAACCCCTCAAGGTAGAATATTATAAGAAAGTGTCGGCGAAGTGCTAGGCCATTTGTTGTCTCAATACACCGAAACAACACATTATCGGCGTCTGGGAGATGTTGCCCCACCAAACGAGACAGGTCTTGGGGTGCATCATGGTCGAAGAACGCGGCCCGCTACCTTGGTGGACCGTGCACCCTTTCCATGGTACCAATCAACCTCACCTCACACGGTTGTGCCTCATCAGTCCAATATAAGCTGTCGCATCTCCTGGAACTTATAATTCAAAGGGTATTCTTTGCTCCAGCGCCAACAAGATGTCTTCGTCAATCCTCCACCCGCCAGCGCATTTGCCGCCGTCGGTAGCTTTGCAATTGTCTCAGCAAGCTCCTGCGCTACTCTCGAAGACTCCATCGTCGATCGCTCCATACTCGCTGTCATCTGTATATGCTGCGCCAGAAACCCCAGAACTATGGACAACCTACGAAAATCTCATGTTATCCTGCCTCCGCACTGGCGACCAGCAGTCCGCCCGCGTGTGCTTGGACAGGCTGTTAAGCAGGTTCGGGGGTAGCAACGAGAGGATCATGGCATTACAGGGACTATACCAGGAAGCAACAGCGGAGAATGATACCGAGCTTCAAAGAGTTCTAACGGAATACGATGCTATACTAAAGAGCGACCCCGGCAATATGGTTTGTTGGCCCGCATCCCCAATTATAGGGGAAATAACTGACTCCTTTATAGCCTGTCTCGAAACGGCGCATAGCTCTCCTGAAGTCCATGGGAAAACAGGCAGAGGCCATTTCAGCCCTCGCCCAATTCCTCGACTGTTCTCCAACCGATGCCGAAGGGTGGGCCGAAATCAGCGACTTATATGCCTCCCAAGGACTATATCAGCAGAGCATCTTTGCTTTGGAGGAGGTCCTGTTAATAACACCAAACGCTTGGAATGTAAGGGCATCATAAACTGTTGGTATAAGAACGTTGGCTAACTGTCGAAAGATTCACGCGAGACTTGGTGAGCTCCTGTTTACCAGCGCTGGGATCGATGGAAGTACAGGAAAGGATAATACCACCGAAAAATACCTCCTGGAATCAGTACGAAGGTTTTCAAGAAGCATTGAGCTATGCGATGACTATCTCAGGGGGTTCTATGGCTTGAAGCTTGTATGTTGCCCATATATAAATAGCATCGTATACGGAACTAACCTTCGACAGGCAACTACTCGTGCACTGCTTAACTTGGAAGGATCGAGTAAGTCCAAGGCAGATTCGACAATGAGCCTCAAAACTATACAGAGCCTTAACCAGCTGGCAACCGCCAAACTCTCAGAGATTGTGCGCCGGAGCGTCGCACGAGAGCCAGGTTTGGAGGGATATGACGCAGCAGAGCTGATCGCAGCACGAGAACTACTTGACCGAGACGCAGTCAAGACCATCCGTTAGTTCGGCGGGGTGACGCGGGCAAGGAATATCCACGCAAGGTACCGAGTTGATTGATGAGCGCTGTATTCTGAAGACCCGGAAGTAGGGGCTGGCGATCACGTCTCGATCCCGAAATCGAGACAATTCGGTCAGACCATGATGGCGATTGTGGGCCCAATTGCCACAACTACAATCGTCGTGGCGTTACGCGGTGATGGCAATTTGCCAAGGAGCGGGTTTGTTTAGCTGTTATAGTACGTGGCACGTCTGATGGCGCCGGAAGTACTTTTTGGGCGCTGGGGCCTGATAGGGCGAAGAGATGTTGTGGCTTCGTTTCATGCAGGATCGCGGAAGGCTTGGGCATCAACCTCGATCTTGGGCGGCTGTCTTTTGTTCGGTGAGGCTCATGGATGATTTTTTGCGTGGTTCCAAGGCAGTGGATTGGATCTGGTCCCAGCGCTCTCTGCGACACCTAATCCCTGTTTCCTTGGAGTGCGTGGCCTTGTCGGGCTGTGCCCAATGCCCAACCCATCGAATTCACCAAACACCAGCTTCCTATATCGTGTAGATTCCTTGATGAGATCCACTGGGCTCCATATTGAGTCACAATCAGCTGTTGCCAGATTTCTTTCTGGGCTGTTTTTGGTTGACAGCAAATTTTTCACCACTGTAGATGGGCAATCCTGGTGGAGCTTGGGCGTCGGCATCTGTATATTAGACAAGAACGGCCACGAAATAAAATGTCAGAAACTCTTCAAATTAATATTGTGCCAGCACCTCCACAGTATTTGTACCGCAGTGTATAAGTGTTTTCCACATCCACAAGGCTTTTTTGACATCTGGGTTGTTCCTCAACCACACAAATCCCCAAGGCGAATCTCTGAGAACCAATATGTTCGTGACCTTCAGGAATCTCTTCAGAAATCTATATTCATTCCCAAAGAAAAAGCCATAGGATCGCAAAGGAGCCTTACATTCATCCCTACAAATACCGGACTGCCTGGCCCACTCGAACGGACTTTATCCACCTCAATAGGACGGACACTCTGGAACATTTTTTTTTCTCTCTCTCAACAGCATCGCATATCCTGCGAGTATTTTTTTGGCAGTTCCACAATCCACAACAGGACAGGGCTTCGCCACATATCCTGGAGGCTGCCCAAAGACCAGAGGAGACAAAACAGAACAACCTTTTGGAGTCACCCCGTTACACTGATTTATATTTTGGATGCCCTTGGAAACCACAGACCTTGGATACCATCTTCGCAACTATTTTAACTGATCTCGAGGTGGTCAAGTACAGCGTACTTTTATATATATCTACCTTGATAGACCATCAACCCACGAAAAAGGTTTGTCATATTCGAGAAAATCCCAGCAACCTGCAGCAGTTATTGACCTGCCAACGACGGCTCCCCCGGGCCCATTTGTTTGCTGATGACTGACGGGAAACCGATGTTAAACAAGTGTTCGTCGGGAATCCACTGCATTTCTTTCGATTTCGCCGCCTTCGGCTTTTCTGTTGTATGTAGCCCATGGTGCCTTGCCAACGGTGTCTTAATTGCCATCATCCCCCTTACTTTCCCTTATTTACTTCAGATGCACGACCACCCACATTGAAACCCCTCACTAACCATAATTGCATCTCAGTGCAGATATCGTCCTGACACACACACACACCCACTTACACACTTTTAACCCGTCAACCATCTCCAAAGCAACGCCGTTACGCCGTTACGAGTAGTCGTCATCGCATACCCAAGAAACCGCACTATATCCATCTACCCGCGACACCAAATACCGATCACACTCACATTCGATCGCATGTACCTTGTTGACATCTCGGCCCCACATCCCCACGAGTACCAAACAACGAGGTAAACAAAACACAACACACCAAACTCTTACGCCGATTACCCAGCTACCAGTTGTTTCTGTTTTGCCGTTTTATTCGCGAGACAACTATTTGGCGGTCAGGATCCAGCCCTTGTTGGCGCCTTACATATCGACGGCAAAAAAAAAATCCACATTTCAGCCGTAGCCTCTTGCAGCCGACCCCCATACCTGCGTGCCAACGCCAGGGATTATAAACACAAAAAGGATATCTCCGTCTCGACTCTCCCCCAAAGGAGACGGTCGCGACCTGGAGATATACCCTACACCGAGTTACAAATGCCGCCGCCGTAAGTCATACATTCTTTTTCATTATATTAAGACAAACTCCCACAAGGCCGATTGCAAACATCGCATCCCACCGCACTTTCACCGCTCCGAGACCCCGCACTGCCCACTAACGTCACTGCGCAGAACTGTCATCGACCACGCCTCCGAGTCGACTAGTTCGTCCCGATCATCCTACACCGACGGAGACGGAGGAAGCTCAGCAGGTACTGGAGTCCATGTCTCACACATCGATAGCCAGGAAGATTCTGACCTTTTAGACGATTGGGAATTATACCCAGAAGACATCGAGCCGTCAGAGTCTGCTTCCCGTTCCAGACAGCCATACGGGAACTCGAGCCAGCCCGCGCCGTCCATCCGCAGAGGCTCTGCTCGAAGACAGGCAGCGTCGTCTGACCATAGCTCTCGCCACCAACAAACCCGCTCGCATCGGCCGCCGCCGAACGAATCATCGAGTGTGGCGTCCCTCGAAGACTACCCAGGCTACGGCCGAGGCTACCCACCGCAACCTCCTCAATATGGCGGCAGGGCGCCTCCACCTCCGGCAGGGTACCCGCAAAGCTTTGCCTCTGGCTACAATGGTGCTGCGCAGCAACCGCCTTTCCCTGGGGCAGCTGGGTCTGTAGTTCCCTTCGGATATCCCCAGAACCCCTTCTCACCCGCCGGTGGGGGCAGCCAGCACGGGTATTACCCGCCAGGACAGCAGTATCCCCCCGGCCAGCAGCCACCTGGAGGCTATGGCGGGCATGGCGGGCATGGTGGGCATGAGATAATGCCATACGGGCAAGCGCCACCGTACGGCGGCTTCCCCCCATATGCGATGCCGCCACATCAAGGCGGCCCAGGAACCTCGGGAAGCCAGTCGCCTTATTTTCACTATTCTCAGCCGGTCCAGCCTCCCCGCGAGTCGCCTGCCCCGACTCCAGCCCCAGCCCCAGCACCTGCGCCGGCAACTCCAGCACCACCACCTCCGCCTCCAACTGACCCCGAAGTGGAAAAGAAGTTGGCTGAGCTGGAAAAGCAGCTTCAAGAATCGCGAAAGCTTTTCAACGACAAGGTGGCCGCAGAGCAAAAGGCGAAAGATGACGCCGAACATGCCGCCGCCACGAATAAAAAGGTCGCCGAGGAAGTAGCCAAGATGAAGGCTAAGATGGAAGAGGCTGCGAGAGCCAAGGAGGTTGCCGACGCGAAGGCCAAGTTCGACGCCGAGGTTGCAGCCGCTCAGAAGGCAAAGGACGACGAGGAGAAGGCCAAGGCTGAAGCTGCGGCGAAGGAGAAGTACGAGGCTGAGGTGAAAGCCAAATTTGAGGAGGAGATCAAGGTGGCCAAGGCTGAAGCGGAAGCCGCAAAAGCTTTGGCTGCCCCGCCAAAGGAGGAGAAGAAGAAGCCGATTAAGTTCAAGGATGCCGTGGGCCGCAAGTTCAGCTTCCCATACCACCTTTGCCAAACATGGGCAGTAAGTTTATCGACTCCGTCGTGTGAAAGCGTACTAACAGTAACAGGGCATGGAAGATCTCATTAAGCAAGCATTCCTTCACGTGGACGTCATTGGCCCTCACGTCCAGGATGGTCATTATGACCTGATTGGGCCTAATGGCGAGATTATTCTTCCCCAAGTATGGGAAACGATGATTGAGCCTGACTGGGCAATTACAATGCACATGTGGCCTATGCCAGAGCCTCCAAAGCCGGAGGCTCCCCCTCCACCACCAGCGCAAGTTCCCCCAGGTCATAAACGACACCCCGGGAAGCCAGCGCCCAAGAATCGCGACAGGCCGCCACCACCCCCATCTGGTTGGATTGGTCCGCCAATGCCGGGCGGAATGCCAGCAGGTGTTATGGTGGTTGATGACAGTGTTCCGAAGAAGAAGAAGACGGAGAAGTCGTCGTGGGGTTTATTCGGGGGAGGAGGGAGCAAGACTGCGAAGGGAGGGAAGGGAAGGTGAGCAACGCACCGTCTTATTATCTGATGTGGCTTTACTAACGGATAATAGGGCGAAAAAGAGTTGAGCATGATACTTTTGGCAAAGTATTAGCCACGTTTGAAGAAAGCAAGAGGTGGCCGTCATGGACGACGGCTGTACACGGCAATAGTCCGTTGAGTATGACAAAGCGGCCCAGGACTGGCGCAAGCCAAGTTGAAACCCGATGATGGGTTCGCAAGTCCTGGCCGCGTCGCTCCAAGAGGTAGAGCCGGAGAATTTGTGTCTCGCCGACACGGGGAGAGAGCAGGGGAAGAATATGTAGCAAATTTACGACTTTATTTATCGATTTTGGCATTGGATATGTGGAGTTTTTATACCCTTGTTGGAGGATTTTGCTTGGATATAGATTCGATGACTATTTATATGACATGTTATTATATGAGGATGATTATACAAGGAGGATTTTATTTTACGTCTTCCCATCCCATTGCATCAGTGAGACCGAAATGTTGGAATTTGTATGTACAGTATTATAGGTTTCGGAACCGATCCCCAACGCCATCTATATGCAGCACTCATAATCCGTTGCCCATCATTCCATCCTTTCCTCGAATTCCTACCGCTGCTTGTCCAGCAACAGCTTTGCCCTCTTCTCAAACGCCTCAATCATAACCTCTGCCAGCTTCGGAGCAACCGCTTTACTCAGAGATCCGTAGATTGGGTTTGAGAATTGAAATTCGATCGCCAGGTTCACCTCTGTCCGAACTGCTGCAGACGTGGCGTGCCCTGAAAGCGGCCTCACCGTCCATCTCGTTGATAACCGCTTGAAGATGTTATTGGGTATAGCAGGAGACTCTATTCTCGAGAGGCGGCCCAGCGAGTGCTGCTTTGAAACGGCGGGTACGGCGTCACCCCCGAGGGCCTCGACAATGGTGTCTGGGACGCAATTGAGTTTGCTTGTGAATGTCTCCTCAAGCCCTCCCCACCCAACCTTCAAGTCTGCTTGCTCGGGCCATTTCTTCCCCTTTGCGTCTGGTTCTGACCATCTTGTGACTCGGGATTCTTGACAATAGGGTATGAAGCTTGAATAGCGGTCCACGTCGGCGATCAGGGTATATAAGCTCGAGGATTCGTAAGGGAGTATCCGTGTTTCTTTCAGAGTAATGAGCTCGGAGCCTGGGAGTGTGAGGAAGCTTCGTCGGATGGGCGCAATTGGGCGGAAATTCTGGGGTCTCGCAGAGGAAATGCGGCGCAAGTTAACTCGAAGTGGAATTGGACACGCCATGGTTGGGAGGTAAAGAAAAGAGAGTTATTGTACAATCGCTTATAAAGAAATATTCATTATGCTATCCGCCCCAGGTAATGTACACATAAAGTCGCCAACAAAAACATTGCGATTTTTTGGAGGCATTCAGATAAGCTCATCGTCAAGGTTGCGGACCCCTGTCCATATTTCGTCCCGAATCTCGCTTACATAATGAGCCGCACCTTAAATACGACAAAAGTTTTTGTGTTCTTGACAAAATCTTTTATAAAACCATAATACTCTCAACAATCTCCAACGACAACAGCCATAGTTTCTCCTGAAGTTTCAGGAGCGACTTTAGCTTTTCGAGATGGGTGCGGACATGGAGATTCCGGTGGACACCCCGATTGTCCCAGTTCAGAGTGAGCAGGCTGAGCCTATTGGCGGGGACACCACCCCCGCCCATCTGTCTCATGACCCTCAGCACAACATGAAACGGACCGACCCCTTCCAGTTTGGATCGCGGTTACTCAAAGAGGAGGATAACGTATTTGAGTTTAACGCGTGGGACCATGTGGAAACAGATGATGCCTACAAGGAGTATTCTGAAGTACAATATGCGAAGCAGCGTGAAGCTCCCGTTTCTGATTTTGACAAGAGTTAGTACTACCCTTTCTTTCTTTGCGCACCACTTTCATGATGATTCAAAATGCATAGTTCATCTGAGGCCTACGGGTCCCTGAATGATACAAACATAGCAACGTCTTTCGCTCCTATCTGATATAAAGTCAAAACATTACTTTTTTAAGACAACAATTTTCAAGAAGCTCCCGCTAATACTTGACCTCAGACAGATTTAACTCCGATCCCGCTAAGTGGTGGAACCAGTTCTATAAAAACAACACGTCCAATTTCTTCAAAGACCGCAAGTGGCTTCGCCAGGAGTTCCCCGTGCTTGCCGAAGTCACGCTCGCAGAATACGGGCCCTGCACTCTCCTTGAGGTCGGTGCCGGTGCTGGCAACACCGCCTTTCCTATTATTGCAAATAATCAAAATCCAAACCTTAAAATCCATGCCTGCGATTTCTCCAAGATAGCCGTCGAAGTGATGCGTGAGAATGATGCCTATAAAACGAGTCAAATCCAGGCCGACGTCTGGGATGCCGCGGGGCCAGAACTCCCGCCGGGACTCGAAGAGGGCTCTGTAGATGTCGTCCTGATGATATTCATATTCTCCGCTCTCTCGCCGTCGCAATGGCAGCAGGCCGTCTCAAACATTTTCCGCGTACTGAAGCCAGGCGGCGAGGTACTATTCCGGGACTATGGCCGTGGAGACCTGGCCCAGGTCCGCTTCAAGAAGGGCCGGTACATGGAGGAGAATTTTTATGTTCGTGGGGATGGCACGAGGGTTTACTTTTTCGAGAAGGACGAGCTGGAACAGATTTGGAAGGGTGATGATGCCGCGGGATTTGAGATTCTCAGCTTGGGCGTGGACCGGAGACTACTTGTCAACCGCGCCAAGCAGCTTAAGATGTATCGATGCTGGATGCAGGGACGGTTTCGCAAGGCCGTAAAGGTTGAGTAGAGTTTTTTTCTGTTACGAGCTATGAAATAATAATGTAATGAATTTATCAATCTTTTATTGAAGCCTGTTGCTCGCCGTCGCGCCTTACCAAGACCATTTCCACCCTCATCGTGACCCCGAAATCCCACGTCTCCGCCTCTGCCAGTCGCTAGGCCTCTGGTGCGGTTCTCTCGATCTCCTTCCACATTGCGTCGCGCTTCTTCTCTTCTGTAAGCTCTGCTGCTGGATCCTGCTGGATACTTTTCTTCTTGGTTCTCTCGTTTAACATCCAGGCTTCTGCTGATATACAGCCCATAAATTTATCATCTGAAGTAAGAGCAAGACTGAAGGTCTTCCACTCGTTACCCGAGATGCGCTTAATGCTTTTGACAGAAGTTCCAGCTGCTGCATGACTAAATCACCTGCATTAACAGTATATGCTTGCATTAATGCAGAAACAAAGGTTTCTCCAAGCGCTGCATCTTGCTCTTCATAGATGCGCATGACAATAAACTGCGACAGATGGAAGTCGTCGTCTGGAAATATGTCTGCGATAACTGCTGTACACAAACCTAACATAAGACAATTAGAACTCTTCTGCTCGACGTGGGCTTTTAGTCGTGTACTTGGCCGGTGAGAATAGCCAACTGCGTAAATCGATGGCTGTAACTCGCTGCTGGCCATCCGCCGATCCATCCATGCGGTGCTAATGCTCCTTCTAAATATGATAAACGAGTCGTTATAATATATGTATTTGATTCATTGGGTTATATAAATATACTAAGTACATGCCCCTTCTCTAATTTTTCTCTGCCCTTCAATTTATCACTCGCGCTATATATAATATCCGACCAAGTTTGCTAAACCCTTCCACCCACCTATATACCGGAGACCCTAGCTCATATCTAGCTCCATCAAATCGGCTCATCCCGAGGCTCAATCATCACTTCGTTCACCGCAACATGCTCCGGCTGTCTTAAAGCGTATACAATCATGTTCGCAACATCCTCAGGATCGAGGACCTTTGCTCCAGACGGCTCTCCGTATTTCTTGAGAGCTTCCGCATCGGTCGACATCGACAGGAGTTCCGTTGCCACATTTCCTGGCTGGACGCTAGTGACACGTAGACCAGTGCCGGCTGTCTCGACACGCAGACCCTGAAGTGTTGCCTCGACGAAGAATTTACTTGCCGAGTACACACCCAGGCCCGGGAAAACCTTTCTTCCTGCATCGGAGGATATAGCAACGATGTGGCCCTTGCCTCGGGACAACATGGATGGGACAGTAGAGGACAGACAGTTAAGCAAGCCCTTGCAGTTCACATCGACAGTGCACTCCCAATCCTCGGTTTGCACGTTTGCCATCATGGTAAAGTACATGACGCCAGCACAGGAAACAAAGATGTCGACTGGGCCAAGAGTCTCTTCGGTAGCGCGCACGAGTGACTCGACCTGCTCCTTTTTCGTGACGTCGGTTTGGTGGACAAGAACCTTGCCGCCGTAGGTTGAGATCTTCTTCTTGAGAGACTCGAGAGCCTCGGTGCGGCGCGCGGCAATTGCAACATGAGCACCTTCCTTGGCCAGGGCAGTAGCGGTTGCAGCGCCGATTCCAGACGACGCACCAGTGATGACAGCCACGAGCCCGCTCAATGGACCCTTCTTTGGCAGGTTCGCAACCCCATTCGCCTGTTGCAGGCGTAAAGGTTGACGTGGCAGCCAGCCTCTGGCGTACCAATTGCGAGCGTATGTCTCGAGCAACTTGACGTCGATTTTGGGGCGTTGCAGAGAGCTGAGGACAGGCTTTGATTCCTCATCGCCGAGAATCGTGATATCTTTCAAGAATTCCACGGTTGGCATTCCACCGCGAAGAATATCGGCGGTGAAAGCACCAGCTCCTCTCTTTGCAGAGCCTCGCTTCTGTGTCCAGAGCGAAACCCACTTGTCCCATTCGAGTGGCTCTGCTGGATATCCGAGCTCTGCGAGATTATCAAACAGCGACTTGGTCTCCACGGGGTTGGAGTCTCCAAGATGGAACACACGTTGCTTTGTCTTGACATCATTGGAAATGGTTGTGATGGCCTTGCTAACATGGTCGACTGGGGTCATCTCAGCGCGCCAGCCGGCAATATCTGGGTAATACCCGAGGTGCAGAGATTCCACGAGTAGCGCAGTGAAGAGATCGTAGGTATTGGTCGATCCTGAAGTACTGTGTCCGCTGATGGTTCCACATCGCAAAATCCTTACTGGCATGCCACGGCGACCTGCCTCATGAACGAGCTCCTCGGCGACATATTTCGTCTGCCCATAGCCATCGACCAGGCTCTCTGGAACAGCGTCCACATCAATCATGGAGCTCTCTGGCCATGCCTTCTCGGATGGCGGCAGGACGCCGTTTGTAGAAACGTACTGTAGCGTCGCTCCGCTTTGGCCCGCCAGGCGCAAAACCTTTCTTGTGCCACCGACATTGGCATCCCGCAGGGCGGCGTATGGGTACACCAGGTTGACAGTGGCTGCACAATGGATGATGACTTGGACATTGTCAACAAGCTCCTTATAGGCACCAATACCAAGGCCAAGTCGTTTATGCGAAAGGTTTCCTGGGAGAACCTCAATGCGGTCGAGGATCGAGTCCTTCCACAGTCCAAGATCAAGCAAGTTCTTGCGTATTCTTGCGACACCTGCCGGGGCATCTTCTCCCTTGGGGTCGGTGAAGCGCACGAGACACAAGATGCGTGCTGAAGTTGATTCCAGGAGATCGCAGAGTATGAAAGCACCCAGGAAACCGGTGGCACCAGTCAGCAAGACCGTATGGGCATCTTCAAGAGAACACACAGGGCGGCCGGCAGACTGGATAGTCTCAGGAAGTGTGCAATCCGCGCGCAACACGGCAGGTAAATCTGCCTGTACGGCTGCGGTGTGTCCATCTCGAACAGCAAGTACAACGTCCAAGTGGCCCTGGAGCGTTGGGTTCACAACGAGGCGTGAGACTGGGACCAGGAAACCAAATTCCCTCGACAGCCTGGTGGCAAGATCAGCGAGTGTCAACGAGTGACCACCCAAGTCGAAAAAGGTGTGCTCCTTTGTCACCGAGTTGAATGGCACGTTGAGGGATGCAGCCCAAATCTCTGCGATGGCTTCGATGTTGATTCTGGGGTCACGCTCAGTCTTTGTGTGGTTGAAAATGGTTGAAATGGAGACAACTGGAGGAGGCAGCTTTTTGATATCAGCCTTTCCAGAGACTCTGTTGGTTGGTAGCTCGTCAAGCTCGACCCACAGAGCTGGAATCATGTACTGAGCCAGAGATGATGAAAGAGTTCGTCTAGCCACCAGACTGTATCCAGCCTCGTCAACTATGGGAATGGCGCGGTCGCCTGGATCTTCCTTGTCATGTACAATGTACGCAACTAGTTGGCGATCAAGACCGTCGCCATGAGCGATAACTGCGCATTGCTTGACGGCGAGTTTCTCAATAATGGCATTCTCAACCTTGCCGGGCACGACGGAATAGCCCCGGACCTTGATCATAGCTCCTACACGGCCAGTAATCTCGAGAACGCCAGATGGGAGCATCCTTGCCAGATCTCCGGTTCTGTACATGCGGGCACCCGGCGTGTCATCGAATGGGTTCGGCACGAAGGCTTCGGCGGTAGTTTCAGGAAGGTTGAGATATTCCCGAGCAAGAAGCGATCCACCGACGAATAGCTCTCCAGGAACACCAGTGTCGACCTTGTTACCGCTCGCGTCAAGGATGTAGGTATGCTCCGGCTCCATGGGTTGCCCGACAGGACAGTAAGGAGCCTCCTCATCAATAATTTCCCGGATATCTCCACAAGCAATCTCGTGGGTTTCACTGGCGCTGTAGCAGTTGAGTAGGCGCGTTTTCGGGAGAGCTTTCATGGCTCGGCGGGCAAGATCGGTGGTAACGACCTCACCATTGAACCACAACGTGCGAAGATCTGGGAGATCAGACTCAATATCTGGGTGTCTAGAGAGGACTGCAGCCAGAAGAGTTGGCGTCATGAGGGTTTCCGTGATGCGCTGGCGGGAGAGTAGATCCACAAGTGCAACGGGGTCGTAACTGGCCTCGTCTGGCACGCAAAACACAGTCGCTCCTCTCAGGAGGGGCCGCAGAATTTCCCAGACAAAGAAGACGTTGCAAGCCACGCGGTCCCCGGTGGAGAGATCGCTGAGGCGGAATCTCAAGTCATATGAGAGCACTGGCGCCATGTGCGGATTTGCAATCCCCTTGGGCCGGCCGGTGGTGCCGGATGAGTAGGACACAAAAGCAAGCCGTTCGAGGTCATCGTCCGCGGGCAAGGGGGAAAGACCCTTGACTGGTCCTGTGGACTTGTAGGGGTCCGTTCCAAGTTCGTCCAGAACAATGAGGGGGATATCTGCGTTGAACTGGTTGGCTTGAGCCGAATTTGTGATTACGACGGTTGGTTTGGCATCATCGATAACATCCGCCAGGAGATTAGGTGGGTAGGCCAGTTCAAGAACCAAAAAGGCCCCTCCAGCACGGAGAGCCGCAAGGCAAGAAACCACATAATTTGCGCTGCGTCCCAAAAGCACCCCGACGAGATTGTCTCGGCCAACTCCATGGTCACGGAGTCGATTGGCGAGGGCAGTGACTCTCTGGTCAAGCTCGCTGTAAGTCAATTTCGTTGTTTCGTCCTCTAGCGCAATGGCATCGGGCGTAGTCAGCATCTGCTGGGCAACCAGTGCCGACAAGTCCTTCTTGATGTCAATGACCTGCATTTGTCTGGATTTTGTTGATTTGTGAGATGCCCCAGCACTACCGTTGAGAAGGACAGATCCAGCCTCTGTTATAACACTTTCTGAAGAACTATTATTTGTTTTTCTTGGTTGGTCACTGGTTGCATGGCATTGGGATTTAGTATCCGAAGCTCCCCCAACCACATCAGAGTTGGAGGTCACTGGCGGTACGATGCCGTTTTCGGATGACATCTGGATGCCTTGCTGAGAAATGGTAAAGTGGGAGTCGGTGAAGGCAAGGAGGGCGCCTTATCAACACAGATGCTCGCCACAGGCCTGGATGCTCCTGAGGTGTGTCGTTGAGCGATAATTGCCAACCCTCTAAGGTGGGGCCAAGTGGCACTGTGGCGATGATTTTCTTGATTAGGTCTAAAACATTTCAAGAATGACGATGATGGCAAAACCGTTGATTTACTAGCTAAACTATGCTCCCTGCATCCTCTTATCTTGTTTTCCGATTAAATATATCCTCATAATTGGAAGTAGGTATCTTGTGAAAAAATTAAGGTTATTAACCACAGGAATTTTTCAAGGGGCCCTATGCGGCTAGCTGCACATGTGACCTGTCGTTGGGGAGTCCAGAATGATGGATCGTTTCCAGGCCGTTGATTGGTCCATCATCTGTAACCTAGGTGCCGAGGCACGTTTTGCGATAACCTAATATCTCCTCAGAAACAAGAGGCTTGGAGAACTTCCAAAGAGCACTTGTGGATTCGAATTCGATTAAAAGATTAATAATCTTTGTTGTATTGCTAATCCACGGCCTTAATATTGATATTAAGGGAGAAAAGCCGCCGTATATAAGTATAAAGCTTGCTGCACATTGCACTGAAACTCCATTTCATCATTATTATAGCAACCATGGCCCAATCAACCTACCAATCCGTTATCCTCGCAAAACGTCCAACGTCCCTCATTGTCCCGGGCGAGACGTTCACTGTGAAGGAGCACAAAGCCCTGACGGTTGCTGATCTGAAGGATGGCGAAGTCCTGGTTGACACGCTCTACCTTAGTCTTGATCCTGCCATGCGGGGCTGGCTTAACGGTGAGCACCTCCCCCTCCTCACGTGATATATTCACTTTTGAGTATGCCTCTGACAAGCCTCACAGACACGCGATCGTATGTCCCTCCCGTGCAGATCGGCGAGAAGATGCGCGGCGCCGTGATCGCAAAGGTGCTGGCCTCCAAGTCCGCAAAGTTCTCCGAGGGCAACTACGTCACCTGCTCCACTGGTTGGACCGAGCAGGCGGTTGCCAAGGAGAAGGAGCTCACGCTCCTTGAGGTCCCGGCTGGCGGACAGGTCACGGATGCGCTCGGTGTTTTGGGAATGACTGGCTTGACCGCATATTTCGGCTTGATTGACGTTGGAAAGGTCAAGGCTGGTGACTTTGTCGTTGTCTCGGGCGCGGCTGGAGCGACGGGAAGCGTTGTGTGCCAGATCGCGAAGCTGAAGGGGGCCAAGGTCCTGGGTCTTGCGGGAAGCGACGACAAGATCGAGTGGCTGAAGGAGCTTGGTTGTGATGGTGCGCTTAACTACAAGGACCCGAACTTCCGTGCCCAGTTCAAGGAAGCGACCAAGGATCTGATCGATGTCTTCTTTGACAACGTTGGAGGAGAGATCCTTGAGATGGCTCTGTCTAGGGCTAAGGCCCATTCGAGATTTATCATGTGTGGTGGTAAGTGTTCTGTCGTTCGGCGAGCGAGCAATTTTCTGACTTTGTGGCAGCTATCTCGCAATACAACGACGCCAAGCCAACAGGACCAAAGGTTGCTTCCCTAACCATCTTAGCCTCAATTCAAGACTAACTCTTCCGTAGAACATCTCCATGGTCATTGCTATGCGTATCAGGTAAGTTCATCTCGTCACAAGTTAGAAGACCTCGCCGCTGACAGTTCCCTCAGAATGGAAGGATTCATCGTATTCGACTACGTCAAGGAGTTCCCTGCCGCGCGTAAAGAACTCGTCCAGTGGCTCTCAGATGGCAAGCTGAAGCGTAAGGAGACAATTGTCAAGGGAGGACTGCGTGCTGCTGAGCAGGCGCTGGTTGCTCTATACAACGGAATCAACACCGGTACGTGAACCCGAGTTAATCTTTCATGGTTGATTCGTGCGGCTAACTTTTGTGTTCGTATAGGAAAGTTACTCGTTGAAGTTAAGGCGGAGAACACGAGCACTGGGTCGAGGTTGTAAATTGGACTCGCCATGAACGACGGCGCCTTGGCATGGGCGAATCAATGGACGATCTAGAGCTTGTAGATACTTGGTTGGATATTTAGCTACTGCCATCGGGCCTGGATGCAGTGTTGCAGCAGCCATGCAGCTACAAGGGTCACATAATTAAAAGTTATGACTATCAATATTAGCTGACGTGAGGTAAAGGAGGAGCACGAGACTAACTGGGGCATCGAATGGCGTTTACTGCCCCTGCGAGTCTTAAAATGGACGCCCCTGGTAAGACAGTACTCAAACATTGCCCTCATCCATGTCGCCTTCAAACCAAACCCACACACGAACTGTGCATCAGATCTACGCAGCATCCGTTAATCATGCATTCTTCCCCTCGGTGCCCCTGCATGTCAACATCCATGGGAGAACCATGAAATATCACTTATGGAACCAGTTGACTGGGAATGCACGTTCCACGAATTCCAACTACTCTAACCACGCCGAGTCTAAGGCTGGCCGAGCTTAAGGCTGACGTCGCAGCCACTATTACCGGTAGTATTGGATCGCCAGGATCACCAGTGGATACTCGTCATCTTTCCTATCCCGTGGCACTGGTGTTGTGTTATTCTAGTAAATCATCGAGCAGACACGGCCGAGAAGTCTACCCCTGTTTCACCGTTCCTGGGACTAGTTTTGCACGAGGATGCGATTGGCAACTATTGTTGATCTGGACATTAAAAGTCTGGAGATATTCCTGGGCACACGGCACGGTGTTTGCAGAAGCCTTTGCCACCGATTTTGGAAAGCTGAAGAGAACACCGGCTTAGCCCAGAGCGTTCCTAACCGAACTGCCATCCGCGAACTATGACGGGTTTGCGGGGACGGTGGATAGATCTCGAGGCGAATTCGGGGACTCACCAGGAAATGTTTGCGAGGTATGAAAAGAATTGACGATAAATATAACCTTGTTCGTTGGGAGAGGGGCGCGTTGATCAACTTACGCTAACCAATGGGTAACTCCCATATCACACAGACAACCGACACAGACCCACTGAGGGGATGTGCTTATCCTGGAGTCGCTGGCCGCACAAACTGGATCAGTGGCGATGGTTAAACAGACACAAAAATCAACGTATTCTAATCGACCTTGTCTTACTGAAGGGCTGGGTGTATTCTGGTGGGTTAACTTTGCAATTCTTGATAATAAAACCTCCTTGGCTTACATCAGGAACGGACCGCGCGGTCTTCTCAGGGGCTATCAGATGTCAGACGGATGTGGGGGTTTCGGTTTTGCCCAGGATCCGGCCGAGGCCTGACGTCGTAATGCGACCCTAGCTCACGGACCGTATTCGTACAGAACAATACTATGCACGTTGGATACACTATTCACTGCACAAAGCACAGACGAAACGCACGCACTGCCCCCTAATATTGACTCCACAGGCTCCCTTCCCCACAGACCTTACCCCCATTTCCCCATTTCCCCACAGAAATCCCGGAGTCCAGTTCCATTAGTCCTGAATCACCCAAAGACGTCTTCGACCGTTGGTTTCCCCGCACGTATAACCTCGATTTATTCTCTCTGGAATCTCCTGATTCTTCGATCGTGAACAGAAACAAGACCAGAGATTGTTTGAAATCGAACATACCAGCTGAATCATCCCAAACGATGAGCGATATTCCGTCTCCGGCCGTGGCCGCCAGGCCGGCAAAACGACAACGAGCCGACGCGGACCTCCGGAGCCAGCGGAAGCGGGAGGCAGACAGGAAGGCCCAGAGAAATTCTCGCGAGAGGCAGAGGTCGCACACGGATCACCTCGAGAACATGATTGCGATCCTCCGGAAGGAAAATGGGAACGCGGCTACGAGCGAGCTGATGGAGATGGTGTGGCAACTCCGGTCAGAGAACGAGCGTCTCCGGAAGATTATCAACAGTGCAAAGTCCGCCTTGAGCGTAATGTCATGCGAGCCGACTCCATTGTATTACTCCCTGTATGCCACATTGTTTATCCTAACTAACACGCTACAGACCAAATCCTCAACATATCGATATGACTAGTGCCCCGAGGCCAACTGCGGGCAATGGCTCACAGGTAGCTGCAGTTGCAGGCGCTCCCAGCCAGAACCCAGAAGCCTCTCAGCCCAGTGTATTGCCTGCGAAGCGTTCTATAGACGACGTCATGCCGACAGCTTCAAATAGCCTTGTGCTAAATGTGGAACATGCTCAAAAACGACGCCAGACCGTTGCTGAGATCACGGCCGAGAGTAACTCCGGGAACATCCTCAATTTTACAGAGTCCTGGATGGATAAGAAGGCGGTGGACAAGACTGACAAAAACCGCGCTGATCTCACTCCTTGGGCTTGGCTCAGCCCGATTGCAACTATGATGCCGCCACCAGGCCGCCCACCGACACGAGGTATGCAATGCCAAATCTGGGAAAAGTCGAACAAGATCTACTCTCAGATCTCGACAGTTTCCCCGGCTTGTGCTTCTGCTACACTACGCTTAAGTCCTTTGGACTATGCGAATTTGATATTCAAGGCAGTGATTAACGGTTGGGCTTCTTTGGATACCTGGGAGCGTAATAATCCAATAATGAAGGCACTCTCAGATATCGATCAGGTATTCTCGGAGCTTGATCAGGTGAGCAGGGCTGCGTTTATGTACAAAAGTCACATGCTCCTCAAGGTAAGCCTGAAGCCTGTTAACTGTGGAATGCATGTATTGACCTGATTTAGTATCACATAGATCCCGAGAAGGCCAACTGGGAGGAGATGCCGGAATGGCAGCGACCATCGTAAGGAAACAATGACGGAAAAGGTTGGATTCTAGCTGACCTTTCTCAGGTTTTTACAGCGTACTAAGCAACACCCTATTGCCGTCGACTTCTTCGCGTGGTAAGTCTATAATTCGGATTTTGAGACATGGCCATTGCTAATCACCATTAGGCCTGCCCTACGCGATCGCCTCATCGATAGCAACCACAACTACTTTGCCACGGGCGACTTCTCGGCCTATTTCCGTCGCCACTACAAGTTCAGTTGGCCCTACTCTTTTGAGGATACGTATGTCTACAATAGGGAGTCAAATACGTATCAAATGAGCCCAATGTTTGCACAGTACCACCGGAACATCAAGTATTGGGGCGTGGAAAGGCCATTCCTTGAGAAATTCCCGGAACTAGCCGGGGATATCACGTTAATTGAAAATGGAATGAGTGCATATCACCAGCAGCCTCTTCAGTCAATGGGTTACGTCGAAAGCCCCCCTGAGGATGTAACTACCCCAGACATACTGTTTTCTGCAGGCTTTACGGATGGGGAGATCGCGGAGCTTTTCGATAGTTTCCCTCAAGTTGGATAGCCCAGTGGAGCAGCAGAAGAAATGCCCATCAACGCTTTTTCCGAAGAGCAACAATTCCATGACAAGATTACGTTTAGTTATGAAGGACCGACGACAGCAACAGACATCTGCTCTGCTTCAACGTCGGACGTACAAAGTTACGCCCAGATTACTCCAAGAGAGCCGAAAGGCTTCTGTGAGGTGCGGCGGGGTTTGCGGACTTACTCTATTGAGGGGTTTGATGCTGAAGCAGTTTTACGACTCATGAGGAAGTCTCTTTGGATATTTATCTTGGGGAATGTTCCATGGCTTGAACTAGCAATCGCTGTACAGTATATTCGGGGTTCATCCCCGCCAAGGGATGATTCAGGGTCATTATTCGTATCAGATCCAAATTGACTACGTTTACCTTGATTCTCTGGCCCTTCGGTGCAGTCTACCCCGGTGGGGTAGTTTGGAGCTGAGTCGTGAATGGATAATCACGTGGTCAAGTGAGGGGAAATCCATTCGGGGAAATAATGGATTGGGGGAAATCTCTCGGGGAACTCGGGGAGCTCCATTGGTTGTTGGGGTTCGTCCCATATTTCTCACTCGCAACGATCAGCAACATCCATGCCTTTAAACGTTAGCACATCAATGCAGCTTAGATTAAAGTTACCTATTTTTTTCCCACTTTGTACGAGAATTGGTTGGAGCCAACTTCCTCTATGGTGGTATAATTTCTCGTGTAAACCTGCTTCGTCTCTCCGCTACTTGGCACCCAGGGTTCTGTGCCGTTAGTCGGTACCACACTCGTAGTGCCGAGTCATTGGCGCCGAGTCAAGGTGGAAGATAAGCTCTTGACTGCCGAGGCAAGGTTTAATGCAGGAACGCGGCAGGTTTAAGCGGACCTGTGCGATATGATAAATATCTAAATTCCTTGATGATTCTTGTTTCCTGCCATCCCATTTCCAAAAGACTCACTCAGTTTTACATTAATCTTTAATCATGCTCTTCAGCCGCTACATCATCTCTGCCCTGTGCGTTGGTAAGTTTTTTTTTCGGATTTTCTGCCTTCAATTGAGCTCAATTGAGCTTAATTGAAGCATCAAATGGCAAAGCTAACTCGAGATAAGGCGCCGGACTCGCAGCGACCACCAGAGATGTTTCTCTTGCCCAGGGACAGGCAGCTGTTGCAGCTCTGAAGAGTCTTCAGGAGGATGTTACCGCAAGCGCCGCGCTCATCAGTCAGTTTTTAAACACTCATTACTCAGCCTACCGCGCATTCTAACGCCCCCCGATAGAGACGAACGTTGAGCAGATTAAGCCATTCTCCAACGATGCTGATATTGAGGCCCCTGTTGCCGCCATCAAGGGAGCGTTTGTCGAGATTGCTTCTTCGTTCAAGAACGCCACGGATGCCATCAAGGCCGGTGTCCCCCCAGTTGCGTCCCGCCAGCTCCCCACGGACCCAGCTGCCATTGCCACTGAAATCGCTGGTGTCATCAACAACATTGCCGGCACTCTCCTCGGTCTTTTCCTCTCTTTCTTGGGCACGACTACAGCAAGTAAGTTGCACACCCTCAAATTTGGACAACCAGGTTGGATAGTTTGCTAATTCTGATTCCCTAAATAGGCAAGCTCTGGCAAGAAATCTACAACCCTCTCCTCGAGGCCTTCACCGAAGTCATGAGCACCCTCGAGATGATCCCTGGCCTCAATGTCGTCCTGGACATTGCCAGAGGTATCCTCAACAGCATCCCAGTTCCGGGTCTTAACATGCCCGGCTTTGCTTAAGCCTGTAGAGTATCGCGCGGCGGTAGTTTTTTAAGGCAAGGTGAAAGCCTGCACATTTTTATATTAAGTTGGTTTTGTGCCAAATAGAGATGGATTTTTAAATGTAATACTACTGCATACTCGAACTGTGTAGCCTGTATTTATTTGTATGTTGGACTTTATGTACTATACTAAAGAGTTACCACCACCTGCTCGCGCTTCAATATGCTTCAGGAGATATGATATTTCGTGTTGTTGGGCCTCCCCATACAAATGGACTGATGCAGTTCGGACGAGTCAGGCAATACCATGGGTGCGACCCGCCCCCCCGTACAAAATATGACGGCACAGGGCATCATCCACCTTCTGCATCAGATATGTTGTCAAGTGATTCCAACACAGCCAATCTGGTGTAGTGCTTATCAGTGACAGGCCTGTAGGCTTACGTAGTTAATCTCCGACTCATCGAGATTACAATCTGCAGCCTATACACCCCATGCGCCGTGGGGCTCCCCCGCAAACAGGGCAAGAGCCGAGCACAAATCTACATGGAGCCCAATGCATACGAGGCTGCCTAACGCAGCCCAAATTCACGTTTGTCGCAATCCGCCAGCATCTCAAATGGTATGAATTAGAGTCTGGGCGTCCAGTGCCGCCGTGGGGCTTCCCCGGCTTCCCCACAAACATGCCAAGACTTGGACACAGACCCCCTATTAAGCCAAGAACCTAGCGTGTAGCGGGCAACTTGCCACTACCCACAATCCCAACTTGGCATCATCTGACAGACAAGTTTGAAAATAGTATTCATTTGTTCAATCTAGATACAAAAACGAAAGCCTAAAATATTCATTCCCGACGCCTCCCTCCCTTGTGGTATCGATTTATACGCTGCCAAGAAGTGATTGAAGGTTCACCGCAAGAGTCAGGGTATGGCTCTTAAGTGCTGCCTCCTAAAATTGATCCCCGTTAGCATATGGCCACTCCGTGAGGATATAAACTAGCTGGGTTGGGTAGACCTACGTAATAAGGCAAGTGGACGCCATTGTAGACGGCCGTCTGTCCGACGATAATCATGTTAACCATCCCCTTGTCATCCGCGCTGCCGAGCGCGAGTGCTGTGTCGACTATGGATGTCATAGGAAGCAAGTTCTTCCCTGGCTTCAATACGAAGTTCTCAATGGTGCTGTTACCGATGAGGCCCTTCTCCTTTGTAGAGATGTTCATCGTTACGGTTCCCTGTGTTTGCGTAAGCTGCTGCAATAATAATGGACGGCGAAGACACATACAAGCTCAACTGTCAAAACAGACGGGTTTGGAATAAGTGCCATCCCTGTCAAGTTGGGCTCTCCAGGCTCGGCCATTAAGTTTACTTTTGGCTCCGTAATGTTGAAGCCCTTGAGGCCATTGAGTGCTAGACTAATTAGCTCGGGCCCAATAATTGGAGACAGTGCGCAATATACCTTTGAACGAAATAGAGGAGTTGTAGTTGACACTGTTAACTGGCAGAGCGCCCAAGTGTAACTTGGTCTTGCCTTGCATTCTCACTTCGATGCTCTCCTGCGTCAAAACCTGCTTGGCAAAGGCAGTGACCTGGTCCATATCGACAATCGATGCCTTCTGACCTTCGATGACAATGTTGGTATCCGGGTGGTGTGCATGGATCTCGGGCATCCCAATCTGTGTGATCACCTTCTCCGACGTAATCCCATCAGTCACGAGGTGCATGCTGACGTTGAACGCGTCCAGCGTTGGCGTGAACTTGCTGTCGCTGTGCTGTAAAGCATCGACAGAGAGGGTGAGGGACTCTAGTGATGGCTTCATGAACTTCAGGCTGGTGTAGCTGAGAGTGGCATCGTCAATGCCCTTCTGGGCAATCTTTGGCATTGCCACGTACACACTAGAAAGCTTGTATAAGTTTTGACGCGTTCATGATGCGAATAATAACTTACAGGCATAATGCTATTATGAGAAACCCAGCGCAGAATGCGATAAGATGTGCCCACCAAAACCTCTTGTAATGATTCTTGATCTTTCCTCCAAAAGTAGGAGGTTTTGTTTCATAACGCTCGCCTTCGACCTGCTCTACCTCACCCCCTTTCCTCTCGCTGGACGACTCGTCGCCCCTAGAGGTGAACTTCATTCTGGTGGCTGAGGGAATGGAATGTAGAGTTTGAGACTGATAACCGAGTATATGCAGATAAGGAAGCCGAATAAATCGTAGAAGAGAACAGAGAGTCAAGTATGAAAGAGTCGAGGGGCTTGGCTTTGTAGGGAGATTACTTGTAATTTAAAGGCAGATCAGATGAATCGGGAATAAGACCACGATACAGGGGTTTTGTATCCATGTACGCCATTCGATGGTGTGCGCCAGTTGCGGGGAACTTGACATCGTCGAAATTGAGTCAGGCCCGCAATCATTGGGGGATCTACCTTCCCCGCGTTATTCCCCCCAATGGTTCGTGGGGAACCCATAGCTAGGTTCCCCAGATAATGGTGGCTCAGCTGGAAGATCGTGGGGGGTTGGCAGGGATTGGCTTGACATGTGCTTGTTATTATTTAGAGTCTTGGAGCAAGCAGGGACACACTTGAGTTAATCGTAGAACGAAAAGGACTGACCCGCCCCCACCATTCCAAGTCATTGGTCTAGAGTGGATATTTTGATCGATTCCATTTCTAGGGATTCCACTTCTAATCTAACATCATGGCCATTAAATAACGGGTACCATTCTAGGATTCTTAATGCCATTAAGCGAGTAAATATTGTAATCAATCCCAATTTCTATATTCTACTTCTAATCTAATATCTAACTCGGTGCATAACTCGACCAACTATCGTGCCCAATGCAATACCATCAAGGCTACCTTGTACCAAAAGTATATCGTACAACCAAGAATAACCAGAAGCACTCCTAATATTATGAGATTCCTCGTGTCTCGGCTGCCTGCCTTTCCAATTGACAAGCCTCTAGCAACTTCTCCTTGTTCCGTAACGGTGTTAAACCCAGGAACATACTGCAATTCGAACCTTGTCTTCTTCCCCTTCATGCCGTGCTTTCCTTCCATGAGAACATTGAAGAGCCGTTTGCGCATGTACTCGACCTTCCACCTGTCTAGCATTGGAATCGATCGGTAGATATAACTCGATGCGCAAATAACGATACACTGGACCATGACCAGTGTCACACTGAGATAGGAGGATTTGGGGATTTCTAGTGCATCAGCCAACTTGGAACCGTTGAGCCAGCGAGCTTGGGCTCGGAGGTAATCAGCCGAAGGGTATGTTGGGGCTTTGTCGGCGAGGGCTTGGATGATATTGGCTGCAAGCACCTTACTCGAGTTGCTCGGCTTCAGGTCCGCCTCCAATATACTCTCCATAATCGCCCTGGTCGAGGCTGGTGTCCTCAAGGGATCCGTGGGGGTACCCATATAGTACGCCACCAGACGCCACAATGCAACGTAGTCTTCGATTTCGTTCTCCCTCATGTAGATGCCCTGTGCGGGTAATGCGATCCATATAAGTTGAGCGGAAAACGTTGATATGGTGCCGATTGAATCAATATCGTTTATTGGCGTTCCAAACTCCTCGACGTTATAGTAGTCTTCCCTTTCTTTGGCCATGGCAAGGATCTTATTGCGGACCATGGCGTGAAGAAGACGCACACGGATGGCAGATACATGTCCATCACCGCCCGGCTGGACGGATTCTAGAGAGTTGGTGACCTGCAGAACAAACTGGGTGGTCTCTAACCTAGAATAATGGTCAACACGCCGTTCATAGTAGATGCGTTGGATGTCATGCGTACATTCGATTTCTGGCAACCCTTGGAGCGAAGCCTCCTGTCCTCGCCAGCGTTTCCACAATTCGAGCGGCGGCCTTTAAAGAGTCAGAATGATACGGCAATAGCGCGGGCTAGGAACTCACCATTCCCCCCAACAAACTAGAAAAGGCCAGACCCGTCATCGAAGCCTCACCGTACCTATAGAACACCTTCAGGAAACATCAGCACGTGATAATCAAAACAATTCGTGATATTCCTCACATCTTGCCCGCGCTTGATTTGGTCCCAATCGACCCATTCAGGCACAGTGTGCGCGTCTTCCCAAAATTTGGTAACAACCGGATCCTCCTTGCTCAAGGCGATGGACTTGAGCGACTCATACAAGTCAGTCTTCCTAGGGGCGCCTTTGCCAGGGGCCTCGCCATTCTCAGCCGCCTTTTTCATCTGCAAATCCTTTACACGCGCTAACACATCTTCTCCAAGGGTATCATAAGAGTACCTGAGTGGAAGCTGCTGCTCTTCAGTCCAATGCAGGTCGGTCCATTCATACTTGTAACCCCAGACATCATGGATCTCCCCATTGACTGAGTCCTTCGAAACCATCTTGTCAAACTTTATCGATAGATTTGGATAGAGGATATCAATAGAGCATGTATATAATGGCCATGGGGAGCTTCTATATGAATGTCACGACGATGGGAAGGCAACATATACAGACCAGAGGCTACGAATCACGACAGCAACTTTACATTTGAATATGGAGATATGGCCCGAGGCGTGGGGTTGGATGACGAAGGAATTTTCCTACCATGAGCTCGACTTAGACCGCGGTGCCTGACATAGACGTTGGCACCAAGCACTCGTCATCATTTTGCATGCGCAAAATGAAAATTATGTGTGACAGAAGGAACGATGTAAGTCTGATCGAGTCAGCACCCGAGGTTTATAGTGGGGACGCCACCATGCATAACCCCGCATCCGCCACTCAGACGCAGATACCCCTGAAATAGTGGGCTAGCGATAAGAACTGCCGGTGTATCCTAGCGGCCATCTACTGTCATCAACAATCTATCAACAGCCATCTCCACGGTTTATGACGCTTATAACGTTCGCCACAAGGCAACTTTGTCATCAGCGGGCGTTATAAACGGGCTGTCGCCAGTTGCCGACGTCTCCGAGTCAGTCATGGAGTACGTAAGTTGTAGGGAAAGCACTTGCTCAGCAACCGTCTTCACAACCGGAACCGTAGTATTATGCAACCGGCACGGACCGTTGGCATCCCGTCATTCCACGGATATGAAAATGGTTGATGGGCTAGTAATGCAGTCACGTCTGCTTTCTGAGTTGTGAAAGGGGAGTCAGTTAGTTGTGCGGCTACGGATGAACGGAGAGTTATTTGTGCAACGAAGGACAGCGCTGGTTAGTACGGATGCAAGGGGAGCCAGTCAGTTGTGCAATCGTGCTCGGCCAAAAATGTCCTTTCATATGCCTACAATATATGATTTGTTGTCTACATAGTCGCTCGCCTCCTACAACTTTGACCTGGTTCTCTCTGCCAACATTCGAAGATCCTTCCGGAGAATCTTGCCCGAAGCAGTCTTGGGAATCTCGTCAATATAGAATACGCCACCCCTGAGCCGTTTGTAGCTCGCAACGACGCTGTTGACAACTTCGTGGATTTTCTCTTTCGTAATCTTGGTCTGGTCAGCGACTACATAAGCCCTTGGCAATTCGGTTCCGTCTCCCTGTACTCCGATAACAGCAGCATCTAAGATGAGAGGATGCGCGAGTAGTATGGCTTCAAGCTCGGCTGGTGCAACTTGATGAGCGTTGTATTTGATGAGTTCCTGTGGGTTGTCAGTCGTTTGCTAGGCGGTAATGGGAATGTACTCCTCACCTTCTTCCTGTCTACGATATAGAGTTTCTCCTCGCGCATGATACCAATATCGCCCGTGCAAAACCAGTCACCATGAACAGATCCTGCAGTGGCCTCTGGGTTGTTGTAATAGCCCTTTGAGATCACGGGCCCCTTTACAAGTATCTCACCTTGCTTCCCAATCTTGACGTCTTTGAAATCCTCATCGACAAGTCTGCACCTCTATTAGTAACGGGAGAAATATAACAAGTGGTATGCGCACCTCAATGAAATGTTTGGCAGCAGTGTACCAACACTCCCAGTCTCGTCCTTTGGTCCCCAAAGATTGGAGGTCGCGCTGCCCGTGGTTTCGCTTAGTCCCCATGTCTGGCTGATAAACGTTTTGCCCTTTCCAAGCTTCATACTAGCAGCCCGTTGGATCTCCGCACCTAATGGAGCAGCACCGCTTTGAGCAAGCATCAATGTTTCAAAGTGATCCGTTACCGCAGGCGACTTGGCTATCAAGAGGTAGATTGCCGGCACACTAAAGAGCATCGTGACGCGGAACTTCTTCATGTTGTCCATGAACTGCTGGAAGTCGAATTTGGACATCCAGTAGACAAGTCCCCCTGCGTAGAATGGGTTCACAAGGTATCCCTGCAGCCCTGCGATGTGGGCGACGGGGAGATGGGCGAGAGTTCGGTATTCAAAGGGGGGTGCGCCAGCTGCCTCAGCCTTCCTCAAATGCTCCTTTGACAGATCGCCAGGGAGGACTGCCTCGGAGACTAGATTCGTGTGGGAGAGGCGTACGCCTGTCAAAGTTAGCTATCAACCATTTATCGCCGACGTTCAAACGTACCTTTTGGCGGGCCAGTCGTTCCAGACGAAAAGAGAAGACATATTAAAGAGTTCTCGAGCTCCTTGGCGTCCGTGATCCTTCTCCAGTCCAGCTGCTTCTCTGAAATATAGTTGGCACCCGTCGACAGCGATCTGAGACTCCACTCCGAACTTGATTCAAGAACCACGATCTTGGCATCCGGCAACCCACACTTCTGGGCCGCCTTGCATGCAACCTCCCTCGTGTCGGGAGTGCACACGAGAAGGCTGACCGGACACTGCTCCATCTGCTTCGACAATTCGGTTACCGTGGCGGAAGTGCTGACGGCGGAGTAGACACCCTCCGCGGCTATCACACCGTAGAAGAGCATGGGGAGCAACGACTGTCCCGAACACATCACCATTACAGCGTCCTTTCCAGGCCCGTTGGCTCCAATTCCAAATCCATTGCGTAAACCATGAGCAACCTGCTTCGTCAAGACCCGTGCTTGTGATTTAGTTATGCTTCGTTCGGGGTTTGCAGCTTCGGCGTGGAGGAGGGAGTCCTCCTTGGCGCTACACCTTTCATGATCTATCAAAATTGCACAAGTTAGCTTTCAAATCCGTGATTGAAAAGGTGAACTGCATAAATTACCAAAAAGAAGTGTCAGGATATCTACATTTGGCACCTCGATAGTTTTTGCGTTCTGGTATATCATCTTTGGAATCTCAGATCAAAGCGTGTCGTACTGGAAGTAAATAGAAAAGCTATGGCAGAAGGTCCTTTCCCCAGATGTTAAGCTGGGGAAATAAGACTTTAGGCGCAAGCGATCGAGTCAGCCAGGTCGATCTCCAAATCCCCATACCGAGCTTGTCTCTGCCAAGCGACCTATATGACACACGCGGGATGACCGAGTGGCATATTTTCCGGGGGACATCGGCTCGTTATTCCCCACTACTGCATATTTCGAGCTTAAATATGCACTGACCGGCAAGATATTGCCGAAGTAGGCAGGATTCAAACATGCCGCGGCTATATCATGGAGCTATATTGCTATAATATTACTACATGTAGATTACGCCAATGTAATTATTCGGTAGAAAGTAATAATATGATAATGTAGATCTTTATAATATTGTGTTTAAACTACTCGTACAAAAGTTTTGTTCGCTTAGAACTGGAACTTGAACTCTTCGTACACGGAGACACCAGTGTACTGAGGACCACCATCAACACCACCAGAGAGCAGACCAGAGGCACGATAGTAGAGGAAGGCGTCAGCAAGAACGGTATTCGCCTTGACATCAACGCGGAGCATTCCCTCCTCTCCGAGGTCGAGATCGATGTGAAGTCCCTCTGGGTTGCCAGAGGTGATCTTGGGGGGGTACTCGGAGTTGTGGCCAGTTGGGCGAACCTTGATTCCACCGCCGCACTGAGCGGTGATGATCTTGCCGTCCTTGGCGGCGTAGCTGCTGAAGTACTCGGTTCCATCCTTTCCGAGGACATCGAACCAGACGATGGAGTACGGGCCGAGTCTGCCGTGTCCCCAGTACCAGCTGGATACGTGGGTGGTGAAAGGCTTGTCTCCCCAGTTCTAACATACGTTAGTATAAGCTATGCACACGCCTCAGATTCCTTACCTTGTCATGGTAACCGACACCGGTGAACTTGAGGTCTCTGCCAAGGACGGTGAAGTCTGCAACGGCATCCGCATCAGGCATAGCATTAGCCCATCCGACATTAGGTGAGACATCAAGTCTCTGGCCAGCCTCGTTGGGTCCACATGGGTAATGGGCGGGTGCGTTCTAAGATGCGTTAGACTATGTTCCAATGCGAAGGCTAGAATTATACTTACAGACTTCAGCTCGAGCGTACCCTTGATGGCAAGAACTGGGCTGTCAACCATGACTTTGTAAGTGGACAAATCGGCGGATCCCTCAAAAGAGAATCCAGTTCCTTGCCAGTTACCAGATGCTCCATCACCGTCAGTGACAATCGTTGCCTGTCCAGCCTTGTAAGGCAGGTTGTTCAATGGCATGAATACAAGGCTTCCATCATCGAAGGTGGCAAAGATGTCGACAGAGAGGGTGGAAAGCGGAGGCACGAATGGGAAGCCCAAATCGGTAGACACGTAGAAGACCATGACGACTGCAGCGGAGCCGTCGGTCGAAACGGCGTCAAAGTACCACCAGTCGAAGGTGGTGGCATTGACGCCTGGGCTCATCTTTGGTCCATCGAAACCAGTGTCCCCAGAGATATATTGGGCAGTGCTGGGGCCAGTCTTGATGGTGTTGGGGATGACGATAGTCTCCGCGGCTAGGACGGTCGTTGCGCAGAGCGCGCTGAAGAGCGCGAGGTTACGGAACTGCATTGCGAAAGATTTGCTAAAATTGCGATGGAGAGTAAAGTGAGGAGTGAAATCGTACTTATATTATCAGTTCCCCATACTCTACTCAGCACTACTCGCCCCGGTTATTCTAAGCCTGAATAATGAAGCTACTACGTAAGACCGATGCTTCCAAGCCCGATCATATCAAAAGACTAACAGTTAGAGCTGACTCGGACGAACGTGGTGGGAAACAAGGAGATTATTGACGGTGATCTTTGCCTATTTTCCTGTTTGCTGCATGTTTTCGCAGCTGTGACCAGAGTTGAGATGAACGAGTTCTAAGATATCCGTCTATTCTGACACAAAGCTTTCTGACTCGAGAGTCTGACAGCACCACAGGATGGGCAAGCTTTGCCGAGACTGCCTATTGTGGAGGTGGGCTTGGCAGCTCCCCTGCCGATAGCGTAGTGTGGCTTGGTTTACCCCTCGTACCAAGACGGACCAAGAGCTTGGTAGCGGGGATTACCAGCCTAATTAGGGTATTAACTTGCACCAACTCTGGATTTATCGCTTCCAGCTTGCAGATTAGCAGGCGCCAATCGGCGAATTTGGACCCCACATTATTGTCCACATGTTGTCCGCATGTTGGCGATCTGTTGGAGAAACTTGGAGATTGGAGAATTGGAGTGGGATGCAACTTCGTTCGTCTCGGGGACGCCACGGCTTCGGGTTTTCGGAGTTGTCCCCGAAGCCTGGTGCGGCTGGGAGGTTTACGAGTAATCTGACATCTGATAATGCTCCTCGGCATGTAGTGCTGTGTAAAAGTGCGTCGGGATATACTCAGTTGAGGCTAATATGAGCGATTTCAGCCGATAGGATTCTTCACCTTGTTTTTGGAGTGACTGGCCGCGGTAGGATACGGTTGAATTTGACCTGATTGTTGTCACGCCTGTGCTATTTCAAACTTGTGGGTGGGTAGTCGCCTTGGCCGATTAGCAATTAGATAGTAATCCACTTTGATTATATCCACGCTATATACCTTATTCTGAGGCCCAGATTCCGTGCCAAAGTGAGATTTTTCAGATTTCAAGCAGGCTCTTCCTTTGCCATCAGCCTTTCTCACATTGCCCTTTTAGAGAGAAGTGTAGTTTTGGGTCTAAAATAATATTAAAGCATGATTAAGAACTGAACTATACAATACATTAACCAGAAAAAAGACAAAAAAAAAAAACAGTTGTTAAAACATCATCCTCAAAGCCTCTTCCTCTTCCTGCCGATGATTTCATATTCGTCTAGCTCGTCTTCGTCAACTTCCCAAAACTTTGCCTCGTCAATCCCAAAGTCGAGTCTCGCCGAATCACCCGCGCTGGCGCTGCCAAAGGCAGACAGCACCAGCTTGCGGCTGGTTGGATCTCGGATAGGTGTTGTTGACGGCGAGGACAGTGCTGCCGTCCGGATGATAGAGCGAATCATAGTATAAATTTTTTCTCGTTGACTAACCCGACTCCACTCAAGTAGGTCGCTCTGGCCGTAGTTTCCATCGTTCGTCACCCTACAGAATCGGAACACGTTTCCATCTGATATAACACCATAGACAACAGAGTTGTCTTTCTTCTTCTCCTTTCGAGCCCTGTGTATAATCCCGAGGTACGCAATGAGCTGCGGAAGAGCAAGGTCTGCGCCGCCCCTCCGCTTGGCCTCTACAGCGACAAGGTTCGTCGCAAAAGAATTGGAATCTGAGCGGTCGTAAAACAAGGTGTAGTCTGCAAAACCACTAAGCATTCTCTGTTCCCCCTTATGAACAACTTCAGCACTTAAAGGCACCTCGTGCATCAACTCTAGCTTTGCTGGGTCTTCTGCTGGGTGAGCATGGTGTACATTATGCGTAAGAGGTTTCCGCTCAGGATCTGCCCGCTTGCTCTCTTCATATATTGCCGTCACCAATATCTGATCGAGAATTGTACGGCTATAAGCCTCGCTCTCTGATCCACTATTCGTCACGTACTGGATGCGTGCAATATTTGCGATGAGGTAATGTGGGATAGGTGTAGTCTTGTCGTCCTCTATGTCAAGTTCCTGGACCCCCTGAAACCCAAACATTTTCATTGCGTCATTTGTCCCCAATGAACTGGGCGCAATCTATATGTATAAGTATCATATTAATCAAGATATACGAGAGTCTTACCGTCTGTAGACGCGCCTGCAGCTTGGTATCCTTGTGGTACTGAGCCTTCAAGGCTTCCCATGCAGCCTGGTAGTTCTCCGGCTGGGTCGAAAACGCTTCGTCGAGAAACGAAACGTCCGCTACAATGTGCTTTCGCTTTTTGGCTAGAGGTGGAACGTTGTTAGACATGGTGCAGCAAAGGAGATACGAGAAATCGAGTCGAGCAGCGAAATCGTGTAGTGAACAACAGAAAATTACACGCGCAGTGGACGAGAGCGACTACAAATTAAACAATGGCCATCATAGTACCATCCAATATATTTTATAGCTCATTATGTTAGTGGCGTGACTATCATGGTGCGCTGTCAATTTACGTCAAATATTTCATAGTCAGGACTAATTAGGGACGATATTAGAATAAGTCTAAATTTACGTCAAATAGCCTAAGTGAGAATGCATATGTCACGTGATTACAGCGACAGCGTGTCACGTGTTGAAGGGAACGCGGACTGGGGCCATGCGTTACAGTGGCCATTTGGCCTAGGAAAAGCAATTATTTGCATGGCCGTAGTCCAGCTCTCCCATTGGTATGGTGTGAGGCAATTGTCTCGGAGCACCACCCAACGGAGCATTGCACTCCGCTGCTCAGGGCCTGAATAGGGGCCCCGAGCGAATACATATAATACGTAGGATCCGTAGAATAGTGTAGTAATTCAATCGTTCAATATATTATATTTCTATCCTACTTACTGTGCCTACTCTATTCGTTGCCAAGAGATTAATCACGGTGGCTGAAGATTACCACACGATTTTGGCTGTGGACTTCGGTATTCCAGAATTATTCCCAACATCACGAACGTATCACGTGTAGAGTCTTAACACGTGAGGCGCAGTGCCAAGCTGGAGAATAGTCTAGGGGCTATTATGCTTGTAGTCTTTGTTTGCAAGTTTGCTTTTGACTGTAGAAATTCACACATTGCAGGAATAATTTCACATAATGAAAACATTTTTTTTATTGTCGAACGTTCCCTAGCAATATCCCTGGCGCGCAAGAAATCCCCTCACCCCCTACACCCAGCGCAAAACACAACGCAATCTACCCAGCCGACTTATGGAGTCGCCTGGTGGAAAGGCCGTCGAAGGGCTTTTGCAAGCCTTTCCACCGTGCGACTCCATAAGTAACAGGCGCGAGTGGTTAGAACTTTCGCTGTTAGTAACCCATTATCAAACACAGAAAGGGACTCACCATTTTGGACACCCGCCTCAGCCATGACCGATCCCCCGGCCCTCAACACATTTCACATTCCAACGGGAAGAGGTTTCGGATCTATGATGTACTTGAAGCATGAATGGAAAATAATGCTTGAGCCTAATATATACACACTCGCCCCCATAATCGATGATGTCGTCCCCAAAGTTAAACATTCTTGACGCTCGACCCCAGTTCACCCCCGACCACCTCAGTCCAAGTCCGCCCCATAATAATCTCCCCCCGTAACACCCCCTCCCTCCCCCGTGCTGCTCCCTCCTGTTCCGCTCGCATGGCTGCTCGACTGCTGCCCCTTGCTGATAATATGTACCAAATGAAAGAGCAGGGCGTTGGTATACATTTGCTGGGCAATTATACCCCGTTGGGTGGTGGCATGTTCCTTCCAGAACTATTCCTCCTTCTCTTGGTGCTCTTGAGTCGCTATGCGACTTTTGTCCATCTCCATGCGTGCAGATAGGGCTTGGTCGCGCTCCGCCGCCGCGGCTTCCCGTTCACCGGCCGCCGCTCCCCGTTCCCCGGCTGCTCTCTCGCGCTCACCGGCCGCCGCTCCCCGTTCCCCGGCCGCCGCTCCCCGCTCATCCGCCGCCGCTCCCCGCTCATCCGCCGCCGCTCCTCTCTCCGCTTCCGCCGCCCCTCTCTCTACTCCAGCCGCTTCCCTCTCCGCTCCTGCAGCTCCCCGTTCATCCGCCGTTGCTCCCCTCTCCGCTCCCGCAGCTTCTCTCTCCGCCCCCGCAGCTCCCCGCTCCCCCCCCGCAGCTGTACGCTCTCCCACCACTGCCGTTGCCTCCGTCTCCGCAGCTGTTCTCTCTTTGGTAACTGCTGGCGGGGTAAGCAAGTTCGCCGCCCATGTACCTGCAAACCATCTCCGGATGAACGCAGCTGATGAGGAAAACACGATCCCTATGTGCACAACCAGCGCTATGATAAGGGCAGCGTACTGCCATTCTATGCTCGGCGCTTGCGGATCGGTGGGCGTCGGCTTTTCGGTGGGTGTATGGATCATCGTGGATTGATAGCGGGGGGGTGCTGGAAGTGGGAGTGGCGATGATGTGACTAATTGAGCTAGATCTTGAGGAGTTTCTGCGGGTCTGGTCTCCAAGTATCTGGTGTCAATGTAGTGAGCTCTGTTCGTCCTCGTCGTTGTCTTCTTCAAACCACATGGCTGGATTTTGAATGCATGGCGAGACACTAAAAAAGGGGGAAGGAACGACCGTATACCTCATTATCTCAGCTCCCTCTTAAACATTTCTGCTTTATATTTCGGTGTTAGCAGCTGTATAATACCAATCTCTCCTCCCTCATATGTATTTTTAATAGACCCTGCTTCAAATGGTACTGGATCGCCCCTATAACCACGTACATGACTTCTATATTTGCTGTCTAGAGAGTTCCGGCCCTCGCCTAAGTCCAACCAACCCGTTATTATCAACGCTACGCCATGATCGAAAAAGTCCATCGCATCAATCTGGAACTCGGTAGGGCAGGTGCCGCATTGGAACAGCCCCGCGCAAATTGAACAGTTGAGCTGCGGATTGTTCCAGTGGCTTGCTCGACAGATCAACCTCCTCCTCAGCTCTATCGCGTGTGCATTGGGCACTACAAAATGCCAGTGTGGACAAATGCTTGTAGAGATTCTTTTGGGGACCTCTACCTTATTCCCAACCGGGATGAGGAGCCAGATCTGATGGCGTAGTAAAAGCCGGCCATCTGCAATTCGGGGGGTAAACTCCTCGTGGCATATATGCTTAGTGTCGGAAACAATGCGTCTTGGAAAACTGTGGAATCCAGATATTGAGGTGAGTAGCTTGTCGTAGTTGAGGCCGCTACGATATAGCTTCATAACCAAGAAAAATGTGATAGAGGTGAATGCTCTAAATATATGCCAACGGACAGATGATGCACAATCTGCCATCACGCATGGTGATCGACTATTTACTTTCTGTGCTCGACTATGGAGAGTCTCACAATCAAGGCACAGGATGTGCCGTGGTAGATCTCTCTGTAGGAGATCCAGGAAAACTGGTCTATCGAGTCCATCCGGCCGGTCTTCCCGAAGCCGATCAAGGTACTGGCTCCCCAAAATAAACCAGATCGAACGACAGGTCAAAGTAAATGAGACGGCGGCTGAGATAGGGAGTAAGGTAGCTATCGACTTGATAATCTCGATGGGTAGCTGCTTTATAGGCGCTCGTGTGTCTGTCTTCCCGGTTTGTAACTGGGATACTGGTGAGGACGCCATGGTTACCTATGTAGCTGTGACTGCTTTGAGAGGGGGTAATAAATTATAATTCTGAGTCAGACGAACCACATGCTAAATGTCATGCCACGTAGATTAATATATCTCCTCGTCTGTTATAGTCAGGGACTTTATCAAAATGAGTCTACAATTACGTCAAATGGTCCAAGTGAGAATCCATGAGTGTCACGTGGTAGCGACAATGGAAAATGAGAAAACTGGAATTATTATAGCAGAGTTTGATCGCCAGATACTGCAATACACCGATTCAGTTTCGAAGAGGCTTCACTGATCCCACTGGCGTATCCCTTCAGCGCTTCTTTGGCGCAAAGACCGATTTTGGCTTTGGCGTCGCCCTTCCGGCCTATCCCAAGTTGACCAATGCACAGAGTCCTAAATGCCAACCAACTTCAACAGGCACTCACATAATGTTGAACCAGCAAAAGTGAATCAATCCACTTCTGCTGTAGTTCTTGTAGTCGGTTATATTACAACACATAAACACCAGTAATGACAGTTGTTGTGGTCATGTGACCAAGCGACACAAAGGGGAAATCAACGTCAACTATCATTACTACGTAGAGAACCAATCATACCATGTCTCACTCGGCGGCCACGGCGGCAAGTGGTGCGGGATGGATTACGTAGAAGTGACATATGGTTAACATTACAATTCCTTTAATAGTTCCGATACTGCAGTACAACCCTTTTTTTATAACCCTTCATTATCATATCCTCACTGCATGCACAAACGTAAAAGCCTCTTCATATAACATATAACCGTGGTCGGAAGCAAAGTGCGTTCGCGAGATTTACGTGGGCAAATTGACATAATTGCAACTTCTTGATTTTCTATACCTTAAATATCAGCTACATTTACATCATTTTTAATAACTAATAACGTTATAACTCTATAAAACTTAAATGCTTCTAATATAAGTAGTAATATATATATATATATATAATCTATTAAATTTTAAGAATGCTTATATAGCATTTAGGGTAGTTTACGTAGGTTTTTACTTGAAAATTCTACTATAATTCTACTATTTTAAAACCTTAAGTCACATCCTATATAATTTACTATGTTAAGGTACCTAAAATATTTGGTGGTCGTGAACGCACTTTGCTTCCACCCCTCTCGCGAACGCACTTTGCTTCCGACCACGATTATCCCATTGGGCGTTTCTCCAAAGTGTCACCGTAAATCCCCATCCCTGTAAATTCTTGTCATTGATGCGTGATGACATCACGACCCCGGAGGATGGTCCGACTGGGTTACAACATGAAACCTTTCCCCATCTGGTGTGGCTGATGCGGTCATGGTTAATCACGACGATCATCATAGACCAAGTTGGGAGACCAGCTATTTTCCCAGTCTTTAATCCTTTTATCACCCGCGGATCGTACCATTCCCCATCTTCATTATTTTCTACCATTCCCACGACATAAAAACGCCTTAAGCTCTAGGAGCTCTTAATATGATGGGATCCACTACACTTACCAATGGATCTCGCTATCTAGATAGCAACAATAAACTATCATCAGCAGGTAAGTCAACCCCATCCACCCCGCGGGCCCTACTAACTCCCCCCAGGCGCGGCCGCCTCTCTCAAGTACGCCCGGCCTCAAGACCTCCCCAGCTACCCATCCGTCGGCCTACCCCCTAGCAAAGATGCGCATGCCGGCGCAGCCGCGAGTCTCGGATGGGCCAAGCAGAAGCCCGTCGAGATCTGGAAACCCAATGCGACAACGTCGGCTTCAACCGCTGCCACTATCGGCTGGACGCGCAAGTCGAACCCGCCATGGCAGCCTCAGCAGAGCGCGAACGGAGCTCGGGCGGCGGTCTTGGCGGCAAAGTCGGATGTGAGAGCCCCCGTCCCCGCCAGGCCGAAATCTGCCGGGTTTGGAAATTCCGCTGCCAGCCTTGCGATGCAGAATGATAGAAGGAGTGTGCAAGTAGCGGCGCCCAATAGGGCCTCGCAGTTGAACAGGCATCGCTCATTGATGGCTGCAACTGGGGCAATGGCAAGTCCAAGACCACGGGCGGATTCTACCCCTCCACTGGGACCGAGATACCCCAACGAGATGAACGCGCGATCAAACGCTCTACGCGCGGCGACACATGCGGATACGGTATCGAGGAGGCGGAGGTCAGAGGTTCCCCAAGGAGGGGCGACGCCGGTGACCAATATGCGAAAGGAGAGGTACACCTCTCATCCGTTCCAACCGTCGGAGGCAGACCAGAAGCAAAAGGAGGACAGCATGCACGCCTCGGCGATCGCAATGGCCCAGCAGATGTACAAGGTAATTGAGAAGCGTGAGAAGGAAACTGGGGAGGCGGGCCAAGCCGCAACCGCGGCGCATGGGAGGGGGCGTTCGACTTCAATGAGCGACGAACCGACGCCCATGAGATTTGGCAATCTCCAAGAAGCTGCACAACGGCTCGCCCAAGAGCGATTGGCAAAGCTCCATGACGAGAGCTATAAAAATAGGGAATACCTCGACTATTACGGCAGTCCCCAGCCAACCCAGAAACGACGATTCCGCCGTCGCGCATCGAGCGATACGTCGTTGGAAGAGACACGACCCCAAGCGCTATACTCCTCCAACATCTCACAGATCGATGCCAAGACGAGGCAAAGGGATCGCGATATGCTTCTCGCCGCGGCTCAGCGCAATGTCCAGAGAAGTCTCCAGGGCATCGACGAGAGGGTGTATGCTCAGACTGGACGACCAACTCCGTCAATGATGGGTCGGGAGACGCTGCCAATGGCAATTGCCCAACAGCGTGTGGATCAGCAGCAGCAGCAGCAGCCGCCGACGGGGGATAAAGTCTCCATTGGAAATGGTGCCCTCGTCGATCGCAGTTCCGTCGATGCGCTAGCTTTCAGGAATGTCCAGCCGGTGCTGCACCAGATTCATGACAAATCTGACGCCGAGCAAGCACGCAAGACGGAGATAAAGCTGGATGAAGAAGAGGCGAGACGTCAGATTGAGAGGGAGAGGGAGCGCGAGCAGGAACTCAAGGAGATTGACAGACAGTTAAAAGGTAAGCATTCCGCCATGATAAATACTCTTCTAACTCTTCCAGAACACGACAAGCAAGAGAAGAAGGAAAGGAAGAGCCAGGAAAAATTCTTCAAGCGGCAGAGTAAGCGTTGGTCGAAGCAGAGTTCAAAGAGCAAGAGCACCCAAAGTAGGGAAGCATATGCGCCAGAGCCGATGGCGATGAGTGGGGGTGTTTCCGACTATGATCGAGTCGCAACCACCGAATATGAACCAGTAGAGCCCGCTCCAGCTGTTCAGCCGGCTCCGATAACGCCGCCCATCCAGCAAGCTCCAGTTACGCCTTCTGTTCAAGTCTCTGAACCCACCCTCGAAGTCCAACCCGTCGATGACGAGGATGTTCCCGAGATCCCCGTATCCGAATATACCGACAAAGGCAAGAGTTCACAGCCGTTTTCACGACTCCAAAAGAATACTCGGTCATCCGAGACGTCTGCAAACTCACAACTCGGAGTCAAGTCGTGGCTGAAGACGGCATTCCGTCGGACAAGCAAGGGCCAAGAGCAGGAGAAACTCGGCGGAGGTAGCCCATTCTTGGGTGGTGCCTCTCTTGCTCAGCAGCCCAATGGTACGCCGCCGCCAGCATCCACCAGGGCCGTGTTTGGCGACGACGATGAGGTTCCCGTGTCCCGCTTCCTGACGGGGACCGATGGATCAAAGTATTCCCAGGACCAAGATGCGGGTGGGGTGTCATCCAACCCGGTACGAGAAACAGTGGCACCACGGGAAGAGGGATATGAATCGGAGGAGGCGAGGGATCAGTTCAACGATGCGGACGTGGCGATGCCGATTTTCAAGAGTTCGAGGCCGCTGAGTCCGGCGCGAGATTCGAGATTCAAGGAGGTTATATAGGAATTAATGCATGTAGTTATATGTTAATAAGTTATATCGATAAACTTAAGCATTGCCGATAAATGAACCTAAATTAATATTCACTTATACAAATTAGGCCGCAGTGTTCACGAAATAGGGACAAAGAAATCGGGAGTATGAAAGTGTACTGCACTGGTGGTTTGAGACCACCCACGATTCCAATGTGCGCAAGCACGTCAAAAGCGTCACAAGTCGTACTCTCGATCGGGCTATCATCCTGGGAGCGGTGATGCCGGATAACAGAAAATTAGTGAAGTTAGGAACGCCGGCGCAAGAGCGCTGGTGACAAGAGCGCTGGTGACAAGAGCGCTGGTGACAAGAACGCTGGTGAGAAGAACGCTGGTGACAAGAGCGCCAGTGGCAATGAAAGAAGCGCGGCACCGCTATCCGACGATATGCCTTTCTGTTACTGCCATGTTAAACCATGGCGGCTTCAATTTTCTATTCAATGTCCGTAATTTCTGCTACCAGGTGGAAATTTCTACTAGATGGCAGAAAACCGGCGATATGAACGCCGAACAGGTTCCTCGGTTTCCAGCCATGGACAGATAGGGGTGATCCCTCGGATGCCCAAGGTAATCCTCGGGGTACTGAATCCTGGTTCTGTTGGACCGAAATACTGCTTTAAATTATATTTTCATAAAAGCCGCATATCGTCGACTATTACAGGGAGTCTTTACTGGCAGTTATCATATAACAATCATTTCTTACTAGATATTTTAGTAAACTATATACTCTACTATTAAATGCTGGGCCGAAATTTTGCCATTCGTTGAAGCATCCGAGTCTTTCCGCTGATTGGTTTTACCTCAACCGATACCAGGCGTTTAGGGGAACCGAGAAGAGCGACAATACTCTGTCGGCGACAAGAAAAGACGCGCGACAACAGCATGCAGCCAGCATAAAGAACTTTCCCTCTGACGGGAAATTGGCAGTCCTGTTTTCATATGCCAGATCGATATAACTGACGATGCGGGCGAGATCGCTATTGTCGGTTGTGGTGCTCATGGTTCTTTTGTTCTTGTGGAGTTGATGCGATATTGAGGTTGACAACAGAGGTTGCTGACGAAAGGAGTTGGGGGTAGAATATTAAGGTCGGGGTGGTTGCTGTTGATAAAGAGTGGATTCTATAAATTTTTCGACCTCAATATCTGGGCGCCATCTCCAACAGGGCCAGATCAAAAGGGCGGTTACGAGTACGCAGGTCGATTAGATAGTTCATAACTCATTTTGACCATTATATCTACGGCTATATACTATTTATACTACACACTGATAAAGCACCCAGACCCCCCTTGCCAACTCCTATTATATCCAGAACTCCGAAGGCAATACCAATCAAGCGTTGTGAACACGCCTGGCATCCTCCTGGCCCTTTTGCATATACCTCTCCTCAGTCATGTGGAACTCAGTATTAACCACTATGTCCTGTGGTGATCGTTGAAGCTCAGATGGCGGATCGGAATGAATACTAATGTTCTGCATCTTCACGTTCTGGAAAATCCGCTCTTCACTCTCGGTGGCTGATAGACGGCTGACTGCATACTGGTTCAAGCCATTGCGTCCACGACTGCCTGTGCCGTTGGAGCCACCGTAGCCCCCCCCGATGGTTCGGAACCCAACAGGATTCTTTGATGGCGTATGAGATGAAAATAGCGCACTGCCGAATATTGGTTTGAGCCAGTGCCTGACGAGGGGGAATATCATGGGAAGGTTGGTGGTGATGACCGAGACGAAGGCTTCGCGTGTGCCCCATCTACCAGCAAGCTCTGCGCCATGGGTGGAGTCCTGTAGGTGAGTTAGAAACTATCGGCTGATAGCAGCATCGAAGAATGACATACCACTATAACAAAGACAGTCTTCAGAAGAGAGCAAACGAGGACAAACACGCCCGCACCAAGCACGATGGTCGCAGCAATCTTCTTTGCCAGCCTGAGTTTTGTGCCCCAAAGCATCGGAATGGGTATCAAAATGAGGTAGATATCGGTGAGCACACTCGAAATGAACGTGACCCAGACAATCGGCATCGACACAGCACCCTCGCACACATCTACAAGGCTGTTAGCAGGAGCAGCATTAATAAGAAAGAACTACTTACTACCAGGATCCGGGTTGATCTGCCAGTATTTATGGAACGGTTGGCACGCCGCATATATCGTTATAATTGATGCTAAAAAGGTTGAAACAACAATCCCAAACCCCAGCCAGAGTCGAACTCGGAATTTCTTGTTGAGTCCTTCCTGTAAAGTCCACAAATTAACAATGGCCAAACGTTTTTGAGGGTGGACATACTGTAAGTCGTATGTAGAAAACAAGTACTGCCATCTTAAGCGTGAAAATCAAGCAGCAGTAACAGGTCCAGCCTATCACCTGGATTTTGGAACCAAATACTCTGGAGGGGGTTAGTAACCATGGACACTGCGTCACGGAATACATACCTAAGATCGTATTCCTCAGTCTCTACACTCAACGCAGCCCGCTGGGCATCCGTCATTCCATTATTTGCAAGCCCTTGGCCGTGATTGACGGCAAAGTATGCCAGAGTCGACTGTGTGGTATAGAGCAACTGCAGAATGGGTTAGCGGTGCAGGGAGAAAGTGAGGAGCCATGAACGCACAATAGCAATCCATATGATAAAATCATCTGCTTGAAGGCTGCCGAAGCCCACAGCCTTTATTCGAGCGTATGTCCTGAGGATGGTAATGGCGACGCCGAACGCATAGAGGGTCCATAACTCGGTATTGAACTCGCGAACAGCTGCTGCGATTGCCGCTGCCGCTGCCGCTTGGGAGTCTGACATCGGGTTGCAGAGCTGTCAATCCAGTTGACTGTGGCAAAGACGGTAAGGTGAGAACGAGGCTTTGGCACAATGATTCGAGGAGTGCGATGCGCCTGTACTTGTACGTACATGCGCCTGAAGAATCATGGGCATTGGATAGCATCTCGGGGCTTGCCGTGAATCAACACATTTTACCAGAGTTAGAAGGTCGAGAACGATGTCATTGCGCTCGCTTTACTCCATCGAGCGACAACATCGTAGATCTTCTCCCTCAAGTGCTTAAAATTTCGATCGATCGACACGCACATGGTGCTCAATCTGGTAGCTGGTAGATCCCTAGCTCATAAAAACCCTCGCACCCCTTGCAAGGACCCCTTGTAGGGACGGCATCGTGCATCGCTTCGGAGGGAAAGTTCTTTATGCGGGCTGCACTGTAACCGGTAGTTATCGCCGGCACAAACTATGGTATACTACTTTATTCATTCTTTGTACTGTCTGAGTGTACTAAATGTAGTCAAGTCTGGTCGTGAACTATAACAATGGGGCTTATCATGGAGCTAGTCACATGCTAGAAGCCCATCCTTCGATCGAGCTAAGGTCATGCCCAGACCTATCGAGGTCCAAACTCGTGGTTTCATGCCCTGTCGTGCGTTCCCCGTGCCGTGTTGAATGTCGCTTAGAGGGCCGCTGCTGCAGAAATTGATCCCAACCGCCTTTCTGCCTTGGGAATAGTGGACATACCCCCCAGGGTAAATCTGAAACCAGCCACCTTCCCTGCGAGTCAGGGACATCCGAGAAAATACTCTGCAAGATGCCAGGGGAATTGTTATCGAGACGCAGTTAAAAGTTAGAAGATAAATTATATAAAGAGCTGCGTCACCCTCAACTGCCAAGGTTAGACTCAACTTTGCCACCCATCGAAGCTTTTAAACGGTGCGCTCTTAAGTCGTGACGAGCCAGTAGTATCGCGCACAGATCCGGACTATTTACCCTGTAGCACATCCTTTAGTACATCCTTTAGCACGGCGCGCTGTAATTCCGTTTAGTGAACAACAGTGGGGAGCCCTGCATTGCCACTTTACCGTTGTTGAGATATACGGAATGTAGATACATATATAGCTTAACCCCCTAATGCGAGTATTCATTGTAAACACACGTCTACTCGCCGTCTACTAATTGCTGTTACTTCCCCGCACTAATGAACCAACTTAAACTGGGCCTTGCGGCGCTCGTCGCTTGCGCAGGAGTTGTAGCTGGACGGGATATCTCTTTCCCCGGCCTCGACGCACGTGGCGGCGGGTCAGGAAATGTAGACTTCACCAAGCTTGCGAGCAAACTCTCGCCCACTGCCCACATCTATTTGCCAGAGTCGGACGGATTCAATTCCTTGGTGGCAAGATGGTCGAACCTGAGCATGCCCGTAGCAAATGTTGTTGTTGTTCCTGGCACCGAGAATGATGTTGTCCAAACTGTAGGCCATTCCGCCGTCTTTGCCCTTGTGTCTGCGGTGATAGCTTACTCGTCTTCTCTGCTTAGATTAAGTTTGCAAACAACAAGTCCCTGCCCTTCCTTGCGACAAATGGTGTTCACGGATCAATCACCACTCTCGGGCAGATGACATATGGCATTGAGATCTCTCTGAAGCAGCTGAACAGCATTAAGATCGCCACTGATGGACAAACGGTCACAATTGGCGGTGGAGTCATGTCCAAGAATGTCACGGACACTCTGTGGGCGTCAGGAAAGCAGACTGGTTAGTAGGCGATTATCAAAAAAGGTGGCATAGGCTAACTTGACTACAGTGACTGGAACCTGCGAATGTGTCAGCTACCTTGGCCCCGCTCTTGGAGGTGGTCATGGATGGCTTCAGGGCCACCATGGACTCGTTTCGGACCAATTCGTTTCCATGACGGTTGTCAAGGCCGACGGCAAGATAGTCACAGTGGACAAGAACTCGAACCTCTTCTGGGCCATGAAGGGCGCCGGCCATAACTTTGGCATTGTTACCTCTGTCGTTTCCAAGATCTACGACATTGAGCACCGCAACTTTGCCATGCAGACTATCATATTCAGTGGCGACAAGGTCGAGGCTGTTTATGAGCTTGCAAACAAGTTGTGGCTCACAGGAGGCACCATGCCTGAGGATTTGATCAACTGGTCCTATTGGTTTTTCGATCCTACCATGGACACGAAGGTGAGTCTAATCCTGCAAACGTATTCGCAGTATTCTAATTACTCATAGCCCGTCATCGCCATGTACCTCATTCAAGAAGGAGTAGACACCGTCGATGCAGCATACACCCAGCCTTTCAATGACCTTGGACCAATCGTCACACAACCCACCTCGGGAACGTATCTCGATCTGGCCAAATGGACCGGCATCTCACTTACCGACACACCCTGCCAGATTACTGGAAACGCCAACCCCCGCTTCCCCATCTATCTCAAATCATACAACGCCACAGCCCAGCGCCAAGTATACGACCTCTTCACCGAAGCCACCACCAGCGCATCGACCCCCTTCAGCAATGCCCTCTTCATGTTCGAGGGGTACTCCACCCAGGGAGTCAAGGCGATCGGCGACGATGCCACCGCCTTCGCCTACCGTGCCGACAACCTCCTCGTCGCCCCTCTCCTCACCTACAAGCCCAACGGAAAAGCACTCGAAGACCAAGCTTTCGCGCTCGGCAATAAGATTCGCCAGGTTCTTTACGAGGGCAGCGGACAGACCAGCCTGAATACGTATGTCAACTACGCCTATGGTGATGAGACGCCAAAGGCGTGGTATGGGGCGGATAAATGGCGCCAGGACCGCTTGCTTTCGCTGAAGAAGAGGTACGATCCCAAGGGCAGGTTTAGCTTTTACGCCCCAATTGCGTAGATGTAGATAATATTTAATATATATGGGAGATGTATGCTTCGAATATAATTCTAATTGCCCGCGAGCCCTTTTCCCAAGTTGTCAGCGACTAACTACAGTCATCATTTCTCCTTTCCCGTGCAATCGTTAAAGATCAGCCATCCCCTGACTATTTGGTAGACGCATGCGCGCAAATGGTTCTGCCTGTCTGCTCCGGGAGGCGGCGAGCTCCGTGGATTCAGGGGTTTTCACCAAATACATCCCCGTAATATCACGGCAATCCCTCGACTCTTACTAGACGACGCCAGCTGAACTGCGAGACCAGCCAATGTTTTGGTCCGTGTCTATCTCCCTATCCCGTTAAAGCAGATTTCTCATGTCTCACTTGGTCAGATTCGGTACTGCATATGGCAGTCGACCGGATCCTCAACGCAGAGGACTGGTCAGGAGAGCATGAGAGAAAGGAGGCTATGTCTCCTTGTGGCTGTCGCACCAATGGGCCTGGCCAATTCTCGAACAAACCCCGCGTTGTGATAGAAGGTCACTTCATGGGCTCCTGTGCCGGATCCGTATACCATCATGCTAGTGGCGGCCCTCGCTGCTCGTTCTGGAAACCCGCGTCTGGCCAAGGCCCAAAGAAGAAATGTAAGTCCTCTTCTGTGTTTGATGGTGGAGTGCTGACACTGACAGGTAAAGAACCGGCCCCTCCCCCGCCCGCAGCACTCGCGCACGCACCCGCGCTATGACAACCCCACAACGGCCCTCCTAGATCGTCTCTCATGGTGACACAATGTCGCTAGTTTGCGCTTCGGCCTCCCCTCGAGCGATGCTCTCTCATGCGCCTGCTCCGCTTCCAGAGCCATCGTGTCCTTGCGCGGCGTTCTTCCGCACTCGCTCACTCTCCGCGAATCGTACAGGGAGATGTATGGGTGGAAATTGGGCCTCGCCCGTATGCTGAGCACGAATACTCGCATTCTCAGCTGAGGTCGACATGGGGTGGCTTGTTCCCTCCTGTTAATACAGATGGCCTCTACGCCCCCAAATATCCCCCTCGAAAGACAATCGTCAGAACCGCTGCAGGTTCCCAGGCCTGAGTCCGCCGCAGATGATCCGAACGTCGTCTTTGCACCAATGGAACTTTTCCAGGCTACCATACTCTGGTTGGAAACCGCAAAGATTGACGGGACTTGGTCTTCTCCCAAAGTGGATATCGGTCTGGCATTCAGTCGGGTAAGTCACCATCCCCATCGATAAAGCTACGTACTGACATTGAACAGAACATCGAGCGCAAGGTTCCCGAATTCATCCCAATGGAGAAGTAAGTTCAGGGGAATTGGCCTAAGGATAATGAAGAGATCAGGCCACTGACCGAGCCCGAAGGCAACATTGCGATGTTTAATACAGTCTTACCACCCCCCCTAAAATCAGCTTTCTAGCTGACCTCGTCTTCAACAGAGTCTGCCCTCTGCTTCTCTGTCAGCGGCACGCAGGTCTGCCCGCTCTTCTTTCCAGGCACCCATCGTCTGTCCCCACTCCTCCGTTTCCCCCCGGAGGTTCACTTCTACAAGTGCACTCTTGCTTGTGACCTCCCACACTTCTGCTGATAGCTGCGTCTTTTTCTCCTCCATCTTGCGCAGTGACTCTGTGAGTCCTGCCGCCTCGTCGCGGAGATTATTAACCGTCTATAGCCCGGCGGATTTTCTCTGTGTCCTGCTTGCTCTCATACAAGTCTTCCTTCAATTCCTCCATTGCCAGTACAGCGCTATTGGAGGCAACATTGGTCGCTTTGTTTCTTTGTGCGATTGCCATGTGAAGCTCGTCGTTGGCCTATTCGAGGCGGAAGGCAGGGCTTCGCGAATGCATCATGATGCGGTGCTATCTCGCCGCGCCACGACAATTATTGCAATTCGAATGCAGTTAATAGACAATTGAATACGAGTGATCAAGAGCCAATGCAGCATAGATTACAATTAAATGGGTCTATAGAATGAAGATATATGTGTTATGTGGTGTCCGTGTACCTTGATGTCCCTTCGCAAATGTGATAAACGAGACATGAAAACCAATACAATAAAAGACGCCTCCGATTGATCATCGTGTCGTGAAGTTAGATTTCCGTGCTATTTCCTATAAAATTTTCAGTAAAGTCTCTCTGTGACATTTTCAGCGTCCTTTTCTGTCCACATCCACCTGCAGGCAATATGTCAACCACATCGAGAGATGCAAACGTTGGAGGGAAGCGCTCGGGACATGCTGTGGCCAGGGGACGACGGCGAAGAGGCAGAGACTGGATGAAGATTCACTCAATTCAGATGTCTGGAACAAGAGTTTTGTCGCAACTATGGATGTCGACGACACTCCAATGGCAGTTGCAACTGGGGGAAGGTTGGGTGGGAATCGGAGGGTGGTGCTAGACGGTGATGACGAAGTCAACGATGCGGTTGCAGAGGAACCGGGAAACGTCCACCGCCGTTATCGTCGATCTCGTCCGCGAGTATGATAGACTAAGGGAGATTGTGTCAGCAGGCGGTATCGTTTTCTCTGCTCTGTGCGAGAGTTAAATATTGTCAGTTTCATCTTTATTGCCTGCCGCAGCTCTAGTTGCGTACAGTATCTGTTCTTAGGTTGACCAATTTGGGACTCTCACAGAGATATTCCTGTATATGTTTGCTATGTGGATAGCAACCTGTCTCATTAACTAACCCGGGAATTTGTTTTTAGTGCCCATATTTATAGTGCTTGTGGCATTCTGTTTTTATAATAGATATTTGATTAGACACAGAGTAATAGGCGGCGATAGAGGGGTGATACCATTAGGGCGGGGCGATGGCCGTCGAAGCCTACACGCAAGATGGCTGGCGCGAGGAATTCAAGGCCAAACAAGCCAGCACAGACACCAGCGATGCGCAAATTCTCTGTATGGAAAAGAGACTAAATGCTGCAACAGCAGGGCTCTATACAATGAGGAGAAGGGTGAGTGCTCATACAGAATATTATAGATCAAATGAAATACGCCCAGGCAAGGGTGCAAATAGCATCTTCTCATCTCGAGCCAGACATTTTGTCATCTCGTGGCAATATATAATTATCTATTATAGGCTTTGAGGATTTAAGATATAAGATTTGGTTTATAAAAATAATCTCTTAGTATAAGCTAGTAGCATTACTGTCTTGGGGATCTAAAATTTGCCCGGATCGGGAGAGTTTTGATGTGCGGTACGTATTGGAACTGGACAAAGTCCCACAGCTTCCCAGATCATTCGAAGACGGCTCGAGGAACGTCCGCTCCGCTCTCCTCCAGCCCCCCTTGGGCCACATGGTATCCGTAAACGTCGTCAGCAAGCCATGCCGCCGCCTCGAATATCTATCTTTTCCATTCGCTGAGATCATCGCCGCCGGAGCTATCCACAATAGCTTGGGTGTCTACACCAGGCCTAAGTGGGTCGAAGATCTTAAGGAGATCGGTAACTTGCAGCGTCGGTAACTTGCAGCTGCTCTTCGCAGAACTTTTGGCGGGATAGCCATGGCATCCCAACCACTGAGCGCATGGTTCTGTCAGTGTCGGCATCGATAAATTTTGACACCCACAGGACCATGCACTAGGCGATGGACGACTCCAACTCTCGACGGAACGTGCGCATGTTGCTGTTTTATGTTAGCATGTATTGCATAGGAGCATGTCGAATGTATACCTCCACCGATAATTACACTTCTTGACGCATGGAGTCACCCGTCAAAGCTCAACTAGAACACCGCATCCGGTAACAGCTCCCGGTATGTCCAGCCATAGGGTGTCATAGTAAAAGAAGAGCGCCTGACTGATTTCCCTAGACCAGAAAAGTTAGTCATGTCAATAGATGAATCCCGGAATACAAACCTGAATCCAACCCAGCTCCTAAACCCTTTCGTCCCTGCCACCTCCTCAACCAGTGATCCTGGAGGAAAGCCGTACGGAATGAACTCAACGTCGCCAGCAACCTCGACAGGAACTCCGAATACGATTGGCGTATTCCCAAGATCCTTGGGCCATCCTGGACCTTTAATTGTTCGAAATATCTTGCTGGGTTCTTTCCCAGCCAGTGCTGGACCTGCTTTGCTGTCTTGGCGAGTGATTGTGGTTCCGGTTCTGTATACAAGTCAGTTAATTTTGTCATCAGTAGATTAATGGACTCTGTACTTACGGGAATAATACTCCTCTTCATGTTCGCTATTTGAAAGATCGGTTTCTCCTGCTCCGCTAACCTCTGATAGAGTATCGTCGTCGCTGTCGTTGCCTGGTTCAGGAACGTCCTGAAGGTTTTCCCACACATGGGGCAGTGCGGCAAACGGAGAGACACTCTGCGATGGCGCGTATTCCTCCTTGGCCTTGGTCTCTTCTGTCTCGATCTCCGTCCTGATCTCCGTCCGGTGGACTTCCTCCTTGCTCTCTATCTTCTCCACAGCGATGCGTGCAGCAGCTGAGTGGGCCCGCGCCTTTGACGTAAGGAGTGATGGATGGTCGATAAGTTCAGCTCCGTCTTCATCCTGGTCAATATCCGGATCCTCAGCGATATTATCAATGACTTGATCCTTGGCGCGTCGAAGCCTTTTTTGACTGACGTTACTTGTTGATTGTCTGACTCATAGTAGTCTTCGTCTTCGTCATTATCCGACTTGATCTTGCGCTTACGTTTCTTGGATTTAAACAACTTTTTGGGCTGCTGAGGTGGAGGCTGACTCCCCTTGCCATGGGGACACGTCTCCCGAGGGCACGATGGCACATTGGGAGACGGAATTGTGATACATTCAACATAATCATCAAATTCATGCGCCATCCCAGCCAACTGCACACATATAAGCCATATGCTTCAGTACCCCTATCTGATAATAATAACTCGCCCATCACCCAGTAAGCCTCGTCTGTTGGTGTAATACCCTTTCGGAACATGGCAGGAAGGGGGACAACGACTGGATAACACCTTTCCATGCCATCCCACGTGGTATTTTCTCGAAGTGACACCTACGGCAGCTAGAGATGGGGTCCTTCTCGCCCTCGTGTCCCCCATTGACAGCAATGCTGAGTTTCCTTGGCCGCCGGTTGACACATGAGGCCTTCTCCCTAGTATGTGCCCATGCAAATGGTTCACCTGGATTTGTATCCGGCGGGCGGGTCCAGATAGGCTTCATACCGCCAATCTAGGTGGCAATGCTCGCCGGTCCATCTTGGGTAGTCGTGCCGTGTTTGCTGCTACCTTTTTTCCAGAAACACAAAGTCACTGGCAACAGTAGGAGATGTCTCTGCTTCTGTTGAAGCGTTGGAGTGAAGAGACTGGGGAGAGGGGAAACGGGGGTTATGTAGGGTGGAAGGTGGGAGAGGAGGACGCCGTTCGAGAGATGCCTTCTCTCTTGAGAGAGGCCACAACCACAGTAAGTTGGCTCTTTGTCTTAGTCAAATCTGCAATATCAAGGTCTTTGTTTGAATCGTGGAATATAGGGAAGTCCTGTCGGCCTCAAGTGAGGCTGACAGCTTGCGGGCAGCAGCAAGCTGCCGGAGGCTTCACGCGTTCTTGCTTCTGCGTCGTCCTTCTTTCGGATCGCCTGCTGAGCGAGTTATTTGCTGGCAGTGATTTCGTTTCGCTGTGCTTCAACTCCCTTCTCGTCAATCTCAAGCCTGTTATCCCGCTCTTTAAACTTAATATTCCATGCGTCTATCTCCCCGTTAACCCTTATCATTTCGTTAACAACTTCATCCTGGTCCTTCTTTAGGGTCCTCTAGCTCTGCTTGAGAGCATCCTAGTCCTCCACCAGCATGTTTGTGTCATTATATATTGCTTTTTTCCCTGCTCTCATTATATTATGCCTCTCCTAGAGGTCTTGCTCTTTTAGGCCTTGTATATAGGCCTGCTGCCAGAGGCTCTCCTCTGCCTGTGTCTGGTCTCGGGCCTATCGAGCAAGTTGCCTCGTCGAGCTGACCTTGGCCTATAGGGATTCGGACTTCTTCTTCTCTGCCTCAAGTGCCTTTTGAGCAGCCTCTAAATCGCCGAGTGCTTCCTTAAAAGATGCATCTAGTGCCGTGTATTCGGACTTCGTAGTCTTGATTCCGATGCGGAAGGTATCCCTTTCGTCTGTTAACGTCAGGGAGAGACCATCTCGCTCTTGCTCAATCTGACTGAGATCGCCCCGAGACGTGGCGAGTAAGGTCCCTCTCTTTGCCAGCTTGTGCCGTGCCGCCTTTGCCCTCACCACAGCAGCCGCCTCAGAGGCAATGACTTGCAGCTGGAGGCGGCGCTGGAAGAGCCATGCATCAGCTTCCCGCTCTACTCGTAATGCACCTAGTTCCGCCTGATGAGCCCCTTCTGTAATGACCATCGCAGCCTTGACCGTATCGAACTGGCCACTCAGGCGGTCGTGGACTGCGCCCGCTGCCCCAGATGCAATGGGTTGCACGATCGTCAGGCGGCGGACGTACCTAACGTCCCGTTGGTGCGCCCCTTCAGCGATCGTCAAGGCCGTCTCCGCTGTGTCGAGCTTGGATCGCAGCCGGTCATAAGCTGCGCCCGCCGCCCTAGATGCAACGGATTGCACGATCCTCAGGCGGCGGGCGAGCTTGGACTCGGCCACAGCCTCCATAGTCTCCATTTCAGCAGCTTCCACAATGCCACCCAAGTCGAATCGATCCTGTTCAATAGCAGTAATCCTTTCTCGGAGCTTGCGACCGTACGTGCTCAGGAACCCAGACTTTGCCGCAAGTGCATCCTTCTCTTTGGCCATCTCCTCGAGGCGTCGCTCCAGGAGGGTGATGGAAGATTCGTGGGACTCGCACTCTTCTGGCTTTGAGTCGATATCCGACTGGAGGCTCCGTTCGAGTCCTTCCCACTCCGCGGCCTTCTCCCGGAGGATATTCTCCGCCTGATTAGCTCTCTAGCTCGCAGAACTGGCAGTAATGCACAATGTTCCTCTCTCAGTCTCCTATATGCTCGTCTTCTTGCTGAGCTCAGTCTCTGCTAAACTAGCCCTAGCCTCTTGTTCGAGGCGAGTCTCCAGCTTCCTCTTCCCCTCTCCCTTAATCTAGGCCTTGGTGTGCCCACCAATCTCCGCCTCTTTAGCCTTCTTCTTTTCTGACCTAATATCTATGCATAGCTGGTCCCTTTTCTTCTCCCACTCAGCAGAATTTTCCTTGAGGTTTGCTTCAACAAGCGCTGTTTTGGATTCTACTTGCTATACCTCACTTGCTAACTGTTTAGCCCTTTCGTCACTCTTCTACAGTGACTCTATGAGTCTTGTTATATCTTCTCTCATATGGTTCATAGTCTTCATACGGATCTCCCTGAGCCTCTCTCCAAATAATTCTCCAATCATCCCTTGCTGTTGTATCTGCCGGCGAAGGCCAGCGGGATTCGTGGTCTGCTCTGCTACTCGTGTAAGATCATAGTTCTCTGACTACGTACGCGGCTTCGACAAGGCTGATCGACTCTCTACTGTGCTCGATGACATATACCCTCCCCGAGCTTGCGACTATTGTCATAAACTCTATCTTCGCCGCCGATGCCTCGATCTCCAGAGACCCCCTTGCGTCTTACAAGTGGCCGCGAGAGCATCCATCTCTTTGGCCATTCCAATTGGAAATTCGTTCCTTTTGTGATATATCGAATATACACTGCAATCAATCGAGGCCAGCTTCTGAGAAAACTGTTGGAACTATTAACGAGAAGTATATATCTAAGATGGTAGGTAAATACGCTTCGACGGGCTAACGTATTCCGTCCGTCGAAACCAACACAGAATATATACACACCCTTCTCCCCATTACTCAATTAGTACACATACCTAAACGACTTATTCTCCTTATCCGTCTTATTATTCCACGCATCCGCCTCAGCGTCCCTCCCCTCGTCCAACTCAGCCGCCACATCCTTCCTATCTTTCCTCCTATTCGCCCACACATAGTACCCAAACAGCACCACCGCAACCGCCGCGCCCGCCGCCTGCGTCGCCAACACAATAATCTTCGCAGGGCGGAACTCCGGCCCATCCTTCGCCTGGAACGTCTGCGGGCCAATAATGTTGCCGATGGAGAAGCTGCCGGCGATGAGCGCGCTGGCGACGACGCGCTTGGTGTGGCCAGCGCAGTTGGCGACGGTCCACTGGTAGATGACGACGAGCGTCGCGACGATGGCGTTGACGAGGTAGATGCCCGCGAGCAGGGCGGCGCGGTTCGTCTTCGGGGCGAACGACATGAGGCCGCCGCCGAGGATGCCGGGGATGCAGCAGGCGACGATCCAGGCCCAGCGGTTGGAGGTGTGGCGGACGCCGAAGCCGACGATGAGGGTTGAGGCGATGGAGACGATGCCGCCGGGCATGTTGAGGAGGGCGGAGTGGGGCTTGGAGAAGCCGAAGTTGGAGATGAGGGTTGAGGAGTAGGAGGTGATGACGCCGCTGGAGACGGAGATCTGGGGGTGGGTTAGTGGGGGTGCAGATCGCGGTTGGAGGTGGGGTTCTTACTAGGACTGTCAGGATGACCATGAGCCAGATCTGGACGTCCATGAGGACCTCTAGAATGTGGGTCAGCTTGAAGTGGTGGTTCTCGATACCAGTCTGGTTAACGGAGACGTGTCTCAGGAGGGCGATCTTCTCGGCCTCGGTGAGGAATGTTGCCTTCATGGGTGTATCGGGTAGGATGAAGTACGTCGCGACACCAACCAAGCTGGTGATTATGCCGAGGACAATGAACATCAACTGCCATCCGTGGAGGCTCGAGTGCTCCACGTGTTGGAAGCCGAAGGAGACAATGCCTCCAATGATCTGACCCACGCCGAGGCCGCAGTACCAGAGACTGAATCTGGGCGCTTGCTCGGATTTGGTGTACCACTGGCTACTGATGAGCATGAGGCAGGGTGCGATGGATGCTTCGAAGATGCCGAGGAAGATGCGAGCGACGAGCAGGGAGTGGTAGTTGAAGGCGGCGGCAGTGCAGGCCGTGGCGACGCCCCAGAGGAAGACGTTGGCGGCGAGCCATTTAGCCACGGGGACCTTTTGGAGGAAATAGCCTGGGAGAGTCAGTACGTGCAGCGACAATATGAAAAGGGAACCAACCATTGGGGACTTCGGCGATGAGGTATGCAATGAAGAAGGCGGATGCGACGTTTGAGAAGTTGTTGCCGACTAGACCTAGGTCCTTGTTTATTCCCATGACGGCGGCATACTACAATAATCAGTATTCATCTTTGATATCCTTGTGCAACACTCACGTTGATGACCACTTTGTCAATGAACTGCAGCGTGTAACATGCAAACATGATGGGGACGATCCACCAGTCGATCTTTCGGCGCAGAGCCTTGAGATCAACTGTCTCATCAGCCTGACTCTGGTGATTGAGGTAGAGATACGCCTTATCGAGGTCTTTGCTCTCAATGCTGCCCGCCACAGGAGAATGGGCCGACTGTCCATCGAAGCTTGGGGTCTCGTCGCCTGGGACTGCCATCTTTTTCTCATCCATGGTAGATGCCTCCATTGCGATGTGATTGCAAAACGAGGGAAGAGCACAACAACGCAATTGCAAAACAGCTTCGCGGGGGGAAAATATTTGTTATTTTTGCGGCGACGTGAATATATTGCAGCGCGATACTGCAAAACTGTCACAACCCTGGGGGAGGGGGGGGAGTTAGACACATGCGAGACAGGGTGCCATGTAGGTACTGTACATTCGGAGAATTCTATAGAGTAGATTGATATATGCATGGGCTACCTTCCGGATGAAGAATACCTGCAGCGGGCCCACCCTCAGGATCTACTTCGCATACCCCTGGGTGGCCATGCACGAGAGGAGTGCGTGGACAAATTCTTTTTGTTGAGACATTCGGAGTTCGAATACTCGGCAAAGTACACTTTCCCATACCAATTTCAGTCATGTCCGGCGCTGATACGTTACCACCAGCAAAGCTGCGCTCCCCTGATCCTCACGATCCTCGCAATAGAAGCGTCATCCCTGTGCTTTGGAAGGGGCGATTAAGGAACAAGGAGCCGGCGGAGCGAAAGTTTTGCATCCGCAACGATCTCGCGACGATCACTTCCACGATGCGCCGGCACTTCCAAGGTGACATCCCCCGTCTGGCTAACAAGCCCCGAGAAAAAATCGGAGCTCCGACCTTGCACGGCCAACCATCGCCATACATGCGCCATACATGCATAGTGACGGTGGATTCGAGCGCCACCAATTTATGAGTGAGCGAGTTGTTTTATGGCTTCATTCGCGACAGGCGCATTCGGTGTGACTTCGCTACTTGGCCGCCAATAAGGCACTCCCCGCCCAATGCTCGTCCGGGAAAAATGCTCCCCGAAACCGAAGAGTGAGACATGTTCCTAGGGCTGCTAGGGCGTGAGTGGGATGCGTGATCGCAGATCACCACGTATTGTTCACAGTTGACGCTGAAAGTACTGGGTTACACATTGGTTTTCCCAGGCGCTGGCGCGGATTGGTGGGGGGTGCAGCTCACCCCCAACCAACATGGTGACAGGTCACTATACGATGGAATGTGGAATTGGGGGGACGGCCACCACTCTGCCTTATCTCGGCGCCATCGCCGTCAAGATCTCATGAGCGTGGACTTTTTTATCATCTTCATCCCCTCTCCTCCTGGCTTCGACGAATTCTCCGCGCAACGATGCAGTGGGTGCACAATGCCAGTCCGGAAGTGATGGCCAAGTCCCAGTATGCGTCCATCCTGGGCGTAGTACTGGGACTCACGGGCCTGATGGTTTTTACGGTAGCGCTGCGCGGATATGTGCGTGTTGCGATGGTGAAGGCCGTGGGGAAGGACGATTGGGTTATTCTGTTCTCAGCAGTGAGGCGCCCCGAGCGGTGGCTGATTTTGGTGTGATGCTGATTTGGATGTGACAGATTTGCAGTGTTATTTACAGTGGTCTTTGCATTGGCCGTGGGTTTTCCAGACAGCTTGGCATGGTACGTTTGCTAACGAAGAGCAGAGTCGAGATGGGGTCTTGGACTCGATATCGCCATTAGGCCGAAAGAAAACCTGAATAACTACTCAGTTGTGAGTTCGAATTATCCTCCTATAGTTCTCCAGCTAACAAGACAGATCAACTTCGCAGGGAGACCCTTTTACATGGCTGGTATCACCGGCTTCAAAGTCGCCCTCTGCCTTTCATACCTCCGCATCCTGAACAAGTCGAACAAGACCTACCGAAAATTCGTCTGGGTCGTCCTCATCACCTGCGTTCTTAGCCATCTCGGAGGGACCCTCGTTCTCATCTTCCAATGCAAGCCGGTATATACTCAAATTATCACCTATCCTCGTCCTCTCTAATTTCTCCAGGTCAAAAGATCATGGCTTCCAAAAACGCCCGGCTCCTGCCTCCCCAACGACACCACCTTCTACGCACTCGCCGCCATCACAATCATCTTCGACTGCATAATATTCGTTTTACCCATTCCCCTCCTCTACTCGCTACAGATCAACATCCGGCGCAAGATAGCCCTCATGACCGTCTTCCTGCTCGGCCTGTTCACGACCATCTGCTCCATCATGCGCATGGTCCAGATTATCACCATAGCCAAGACTGGCAACTCTACAATGCTCGTCCTCTGGGGAACCATCGAGATGAACGTTGGCGTACGTCTTCATTTCTATATCATATATCACAAGCTAACTCTCCCAGATCTCACTCACATGCATCCCCACCCTCGCACCGCTCTTCACCTACTTCAAAGAAAAGACATCCTACTACACCCACGGCGCCAGCCGCGAACGAACAAACGGAAGCGCCAATGCGATGCAAGTCCTCAAATCCGCACGGGACCGTGCGAGCACCGAACGCTGGCGCGACCGCGACAACACCAGCGACACGAGCAGCCAGAAGGAGATTCTGGCGACAGAGAGCAGGGATGGGGCGAAGGGGAAGAAGGGAGGGATCGTGGCGACCGTGACTGTGGATATCAAGGTGGAGGAAGCGGAGGGGCCACAAAACGGAGAGTTCCGCCGGGAAGAGAGGTGGACGTAGAAGTGGACATAGAGTATCTGTACATAATAATAATAGTAAAACGTCACGCAAGAATTATCGTGACCCCCTTCACACGTTTGTGAAAAGATCTGCGTCCTGCCGGTCCCCGTACTCCGTAGTCGGTACGCCCAAACTTCTAGAGTATCCATATCCTTATGAGATGGAAGAAACCGATGGAGCCGATTTAACCAGGCACCATCCCTGACCCTATCTGCCCTATCTAGTCCATATAGAGGCCCCCAACCCCGATTGGCGCGCGGGCGCGTCACATCCTTATCTCGGGTATTTCTCTAGCTCAGTCTAGCTTTGTGCGGCCAACGACGCTGGGTCTGGGGTGTGGCTCGTGCACGACGTTTTAGCTGCGGACATCACTGGTGTGCGGGAATTGGTCGCCCGGTTCCCGCCGGAAAATCGATCTAGGCTTATTACAGACAGGGTTGGGCGGGATCGACAGACAGGGTTTATCTTGGTTCGAGTGTAGGGGTCTATTGGGTCTTGGCAGGGATTGGGGTAGGGATGGGGGAGTGAAGGCTTAATGGGTGATGGTGGGTATACTGTATTTTTAGGCGACGTAGCATCAGCTGCAGCAAGAGCTGAACTATTGGAGTTGGAGTGGGTTTGATCAGATTACCATCATCCTATGACGATGAAGAGGAAGGTACTCACGGCGATACTTTTCTCCCCGCCACTCACTTCCCCCCACTATACTGCCGGGTACCAGGTGCAATACTCCCACGGCTGTCGTGCCGTGCAGAACAGATCCTACAATATCCCCAACACCTCCGAAGCAAGGGGCCAAAGCTAAACCAGACAACGAAACGTCCCAGATCTGCCTCACCCAGCGCAATGACCTCCCCACCACCACCACACACCCTCATCATCGGCGCCGGCATCACGGGACTCGTCCTCGCCCAGGCCCTCCGCAAGCGCCACGCCGACTCCCCAGCACCACCCCCATTCAGCATCTTCGAGCGTGACCCCAACCCCACCCACCGCGGCGCCGGCTGGGGCCTCACCATCCACTGGGCCCTCCCCGACTTCGAGTCCCTCCTCCCCGCCTCCCTCCTCGCCCGCCTCCCCGAAACCTTTGTCGACCCCGCCGCCGTCAACGAGGGCCTCACCGGCAACTTCCTCCTCTTCGACCTCCAAGATGGCTCTGAGCGCTACCGCGTCCCGCCAAACACACGCATCCGCGTCTCCCGCGAGCGCCTCCGCCGCCTCCTCATGGACGGGCTAGACATCCAGGTGCGCGGCCCCCATCCAAATCTACCCCGCCCCCGCTAACCC